>VZRQ01004652.1:1627105-1651993 GCA_013397975.1 Machaerirhynchus nigripectus | reverse complement strand
AAAAAAAAAAAAAATTCCAAAATCTTGGAGATCTTCCTGGTACTGATAGCAGACATTTGATGAATGCAAGTGTAGCTCTTGAACTGCTGAAGTCTGTGGCCTGGGGGCAGCATGAGGTTAGATGAGATGTTCTGGCTGGCCCTCTATGGCCTTAAGGGGATGTGAACCTCAGCTAAAACAATGTTACCCTGAATCAAGTTCAAAGTCAATTAATTGAGAATTCAAGCCTGAGCCTAGTTCGGGGGAAAGGAACAAATTCCTGGTATTTGATGACAGTGCAAGAAGTTACTAGGAAGTTACCCTGTGTATGCATAGCAAAAGCCAAATAACTGACTGTGTTCATGCCCAAAACATTTATTTTCTTTATGGAGTGATAACAGAACCTGAAGAGCAAAAAATAGCTTCTAAATCTGCCTTCATCTCAGTGCTAGTGCAGGAGGACTGGTAATTTTAAAAGCTTGCTGGAAACCTGAGCTTTGATTGGTGCTGTCAAGGTAGCTGCTGCCTTTCCCATGGTTTCATAAGGGATGTGTCCCCTAAATTTGAGTCTGGGCCTAAGCCTGCACTTAGAACCACTGGTCCACTTGGCTTTCCTCACCATGGTGTGTTTTCAGTGACTGTGTGACCATGTGTGTGCTGACCTGCAGGTGCTCTGCACCTTAGCATGTCCAAAGAAGGACAATGAAGCTGGTGAAGGTTCTAGAAAACAAGTCCTGTGAGGAGTGCTTGAGAGAACTGAGGTTGTTTTGTCTGGAGAAAAGGAGACTCAAGGGGGACCTCACTGTTCACTACAATTGCCTGAAAGAAGGCTGCAGTGGGGTGGGGGCTGATCTCCTCTACCATGTCTCCAGTGAAAGGGTCAAAGGAAACGGCCTTATGTTGTGCCAGGAAAGGTTCAGATTAGGTATTAGAAAAAAAAAAATCACTGAAAGAGCAGTTAAGCATTGAAATAGGTTGCCCAGGGAGGTGGTGTAGTCTGCATCCCTGGAAGCGTTCAGGAGGTGTCTGGGTGTTGTGCTTGGGGATATGGTTTAGGGGTGATAGTGGCAGTGCTGGGTTGATGGCTGAACCAGATGATCTTGAGGATATCCTCCAGCCTTAATGATTCTGTGATTTGGTGATTCTGTGATTTGGGTGGGGATGGCTGTATAAAGCATGACTTGGGTAGCTTGCTGGGGTTCAGACCACTTCCTGGCAGGTTCTCCCTTGAGCTGTGTGGGTGCAGAAAGAATTCATTCAGGAGACCACAAACAAGTGCTTTAGGTGTTGGGTGTGAGAAAAAGTAAATCCTCAATGGTTGCTCACACAGTGAAGTCTCTCAGATAGCAGAGAGCTGATCATGGCAGTCTTACACTTTTTGTAGGCTAATAGCACAGTCAATGATTGCCAGGAGATTTTCATAGATTTTTGTTAAAATTTGTTGTTTTATAATGATGGAAGAACAAAATACCTGAAGATAGCAAGGCACATTGTGATCTGTGTTTTTACAAGCACTGTAGTTGTCCTTTATATTGCATTTTCAAATTTCAGGGCAAAAGGATGAGTTATTTCTTTTCTTGCTTGCAAGATGACAAAAAAGCCACTGTGACATTTTAGAAAATTACTTCTGCATAGTAATGTCTCATTTTTCTTTTGAAGTCTCAGGCAATTCCAAGGTGACAGCAGTAGTTCTGCTGACTGGCACAGGGAACATCAAGATCACTTTGCTGAACTGTTTA
Organism: Machaerirhynchus nigripectus; assembly: GCA_013397975.1. Taxonomy (NCBI): domain Eukaryota; kingdom Metazoa; phylum Chordata; class Aves; order Passeriformes; family Dicruridae; genus Machaerirhynchus; species Machaerirhynchus nigripectus. Next base: position 1,650,275 of record VZRQ01004652.1, on the reverse strand, counting down.
GAGCTGTTCAGCGACACATCCATTTCTACCTTGAAGCTGAACCCTTTTTTAGTGTTCTAAGATGGGAGTGGGGTTTTGAAAAGGACTCTGGTTTTTAGAAAGTTATTTAGGTTCTTTCCTGCTGCTCTGAAAACGTATTTTTGTTTTAACCCATGCTCTGTGAAATTCTGCATGCTTTTGCTGCCCAAGTAGAAAGTTTTAACTGTGAGTGCTTAGATTTGATTCAAATCTTCTCTATGCTCAGGTGTAATTAACATGCCAACCTCAAGAAGCTGGCAAATGGCCAGCATGCTCCACAGCACTGCTAACATCTGTCACCCTGGCTTGTCAGGAATCAGAGATGCTTCTGCTTCCAGAAGCAAAAGGGCTTTACTGATGTCAGGACTCTACGTGGTCCAGGAGGCAGAAACAAATCATCAAGACTGGTCATTACGCTCAAAAACATCATTTGGTGGAGTCTGCTTGACTTACTTCCTACTCAGTCTCTGCTGTTCTTCTGCCGTCATGGTGGGGCAAAGCAGAAAGGGCAGAAATGTTTCTCTTGTGTTTGAACTCGCAGAACATTTAAAATTTGGGTGAGTGCCTAGATGGGATGGGCTCAGGATGATCCCATTCTGCATTATGATTCCAGGCAGGGCAGGGGATGTGCTCACACTGCGTGCTGGAATATGTGCAGTCACTGCTCGGAGGGCTGCAATAACATGGTACAGATTGCCTGGTCTACTCGTGTCTTTTCTCGTTTGGTCCCCATCACCACAATATCTGAGCAACGTATCTGGTAAAGCAGAGGAGTTGGTAACAAAGGCACCCCTGGTTATTAGAGTGGTGCTGACAGGTGCATGCATTAGCATCCTTTTATCCTTCCCTGGGGCCCAGACACGCCTGTCTTGCAACTCCAGAGGGAAATACATCCTTTGCCAGGTTTGCATGTTCCCTACACTGACCGATCCCTGCTTGGGTTCCTTCAGAGAGCAATGATGAATGAGAGGGATGCGCAGGCCCTGGTGCCTCCAAGACTCCTCCAAGGTTCATAGGACTGCTTCCTAGTTTCACAGAAGACACCTCTGGGACCACAGGCAAGTGTCCTGCTCCTCAGAAAGCTGAATATTGCTCTCTAGTACCCTCTAGGGTTCAGAAGACACAGAACCTGGGAACCTAGGAAAAGAACCACAGGTTGGGCAAGAGTGCGAAAGAGACACACCAGTCACCTCACAAGTACTGTAATCAAAAGGGCTCTGAAGCACTGTTTTCTGCAGGGGTGTAACTTGCCATTGTGTTGCAGGCCAGCCCGAGGCCCTCACATCACCTCTGTCCCACCTGCAGGGCTGACCCAAGCAGCAGATGGAAGGGAGTGATTCACCACCCACAGCCAAGTCACGGAATCAGAGCATTTAGAGGCCGAGGCGTGGTAAGGATACTTGGGTTAAATCCCAACACTAAAACAATGAGCCTGAGGGGTCTTTATTGTCCATGACAGTGTAGACAATAATATTTTTGTTACCAGAGCAATTGCTAGTGGGCTGTGGAGACAGAAAGCCCTCTACATACCACAAGGCACAAGAAAATATTGCTCAAAAGTTGTGTCATATTTTGGATTGCTACTCTTGATTTATTGCTTCTCCCTGCCTCTGGGGATGTGGTGCTGAGGCAATCCAGGAGTAGGGATGCTGCGTTTTTGGAGCACAGTCAGGGCTGGACCGTCAGCATTATTTGTAAACACAGCTTAGGTCTCCTCACCAGGAATAAAAGCTACTTATCCTACAAACAAAGCTTGTTCAACTGCAGGCCCCTTACACTGCTGCTTTGCTTTTCCCCTATTTCCTAAGAAGAAGATAAGCTGAATCATTTTCATATTTTAATGTTAAGGTAGCTATCTTTTTAGCCCCTTTTTCACTTTTTTTTGTGTTTGGACTTGAATCCATGAGCCAAACTCTAGGCTTCTCTACATTAATTTCTTCCTCGGAAAAGCAGGCTGGAGGTGTTTCCAGGAAAATTCAGCCCCAGCTCACAGCAATACAACAGATCTCTCTGAGCTGTCTCCTTTCCTTTACAGAGTCCCCAGGAGAAATATATGCCTCTGGTCTTGGGGGAGGATCTTCTGGGAAAGGGGCTTGAGTGGGGGAAGAATGAGGGAATGGCGAGGAGGAAAGTGGGAGGAGGTTTTGCTGCAGGCCAGTAGGGAGGGAGAGCACTGGAGTGGGCTGAGCTCAGCCCCTGCCAGAAGGACACCCTACATGCCACCAGCAGGACCTACTTGGATGCAGCCTTTAAGGGAGTTAGAAAAAATGTCCTTGAAAAAATGGGGTTGCTGGGGCATCCCTTCAGCGAAGCTAAGAGAGGGAAATAGCGGGACTAATAAGCCTCCTGTCCTGGGGAAAGAAAGACAGAGGAGGGTTATAGCTTATCCTAGAGGTATCCCCAGGGTTCAGAGCAAGGGTGATATCCAGCTAGATTTCAGTTGTGTGAGGGTCAGCTTGAAGGGAAGGAGGAAGTTGCAGTGGGACACAGCAACCTGAAAACTCAATGAAAGCTAGGGTGCAACACATGGTAGAGCCTGCCCTGACACGAGCAGGAGCAGACCGCTGGCTTCCCTGCCATGTCCTTCAGTGAACAACTTGCCAAGGTGTGAAAGACCCTGCCTTGCCACAGGAGGCAGAGATGGGCCTGGGCCTCAAAACTGGAGGAATTATCTGTGTAACAGGAGGGAAGCAACATCGAGAAAGAAAGAGCTTGAAACCATGGAAACGGGTCTCCCCCCTCCTTCATTTCACTCCCATCTGTATTTCCCAGAATAGACACTGAACTCTGGTTTCTTTTGATGAGACAGACTTGGGTCAGTGAAGTTGAGAGTGAAATGGCCATTGCCAGGCTAGGTGAAACAAAAAATCAAAATACTCTCTTCCTCACTTCTCCTCCTGAAGCAGCCTCTTCATCTAGAGGCAAATTAACAGTCCCTCTGTCAGGTCACAAAGTCAGAGGCCAGGATTAGTATGAAGGGGTTCTAGGCAAACAGCCTAACTTTCCTCATCTCCTCCTTATCTTGTTTGGTGCCAGTGATTCATTCTCTCAACTGCAGATCTATTGGCCTTTTGAGCAAAATCCTGACATTTTAGCTTGGCTCCAGAATTTCCCTCAAGATTTTGTTTTTAAGTGCATACAGACCACACTGCCCATATTGCAGATCCAGTAAGATTTCAGCAGCCACTCCACCCACTGCTGTTCGCACGCACGAGGAAAAATCTGTGCCCTAAACTTTCAAGTCTGGTAGGGCTGGGGAATGTAAGGATGAATAGTGTGAGATGGCTGGAGAGTCTTCCAGGGTAAATTGAGATATGGAGAGTAACGGATGGGGGAAAGGGCAGCTGAAACCAAGGATGAGGGACAGAGTGAAATGGAGAAGGAGGAAAGTCTTCTTATGCATACGTGGATAGAGATGATGCAGCTGGAGATTACTGAGGCCCTCTTTGATTCAGCCTTCAGAACCTGTGTGTTCATCCACAACTACTGAAAAGGATCGGTTACACTCAGGTAATATTTGAGGAAGAGGGTGGCACTGAGGGGCGTCTTGCTTGAAACTACAAGGGGAACATGGGACTCCTGGGAAGGGCCACCTGGAAGGGTTATTACTACTATGCAGTGACAATATATCGTCCTTTATCTCTGCTTGGCTTACACTAGCCAACCACCCAGCAAAAAATGGTTCCACCATAGCTTCTCTCCCTCACTAAAAAAAGAGAAACCATCCATTCAGAACAGCCTCTTTGTCCTGATGCACCAAGATAGGTGTGCAATAATGAGACAGACACATAATCCATAAGAAAAGCTTTGTACTCGTCCATCTCCATCTCCAAATATGAGATGTAGAGAATAGGAATCTCCTTCTGGGATGGTGAAAAGATAAAATCAAAGACCAATGAAGCAACCTGGAGATGAAACAGGGGATATAGTGAGAGATGTCTCCACAAGCAAAAAGGGAATATTCCTTCTGGAGATCATTGGATAGACATATAGGGATATATGCTCTGGGATGTACCAGGTTGCAGACAAATACCTAGAGGGTATAATTTCTAGCTAAAAGAGGTTCCACACTGAGTCAAGCAGTTTTCACTGTGAGCAAGGGAGAAGGGTCTCTTGCTTACCTCAAGGACTCTGGCACTCAAGAGAGGTAATGAGAACAAGGAGAGCTCCTACATACGAAGACAAGCCATACTTCTTAAAACAGTGCTGAACACACTCTGTTCTTGGCAGTGCTTGAGCTTCAGCTGTGTTGAGATCAGGCTCAGCTGCACCCCTTTGCAGTAATTGCTAGCACAGATATGCAGTAAACGCAGCGCTGGGACTCCATGAGGAACACGGCTGCTTAGATGGATGCTCAGATTGCAGAACACCACACTGAGCCCTCCCGTCGCCTCCAGGAAGTTTAGTGTACAAAGCGTTTTCAAAAGCTTTCATCATGATAGACACTACAGGGGGCTGAGGAAGAAGCCTGTGGTCACAGTAACCTGTGCAAGCTGGGGATCTGTGGAAAATATTATTTCTGGTGTATGGAAAGGAAGCCTTCCTTTTTGCAGTGGTATTTCTGGCATGGTTACAACCCCAGAAGCAGTGGAGAGCTCCTGGCTGGAATGTTGTGGGCATCTTGATACTGGAGAGAGCAATAAAACTGGCTAAAAAGCTCTGTTTTGTGTAAGACCAAGCGCATGCTACAGGTGCCCTGCCAAGTGAAAATACAACTGGGTTTATGGCCTTGTTTGTTTGTTGACATTGTGTAATCAGGACAAGAAAGAAAAATGGGAAGAGGGAAATGTTTGCTGTTTCTCAGAAAGAAATAACAAAGTTTTTGCATTGGCATTTTCCTTGATTTTGATGTATGTTTCAGAACCTAGATGTCTCCTGTCTAAATTTACAGAGTGGTTGTTAACAAAGATACTATTCTTCTCCTATTTTTATTAGGTGTCAATATTAAGAAAAAGAAATTAGTCCTTCGACTTAAAAGTCAACATGCTTTTCTCTTTCTTATGATGTAAGAAGTGCCAATAGTTCTCACACCCGTGTCTTGATTTTCAGGTTATAGGAGTCTGAGTACGAGAATGAAAAGAAATCACTCCTTTTAAAATGCTATGAAAACACTGTTAAGTATCTGCCTCTTAAAGTCTATAAATTCAAACAGGTTTTCTTTGGAGGCCAAGTTGAAAACATTCTTAAAATACGATGCCGTAATTCAGAAATTCAGCAGAAGAATCACATTTAGAGGCAATCAGAGACTTCGAGCAATTGTTTTTCCCTGGTTTTGATTCCCATTATCCTCTTCTTTTTTCTTCATATCCTTTGTGCTCTGGTTTTTAATTCCTAGTGGAGGTCAGACATTTGAGGCATCCGATTCTGATTGATTGCCGTGGAAATAGCGATGAGGCAAAAGTGACAGCAGTGACATCATGGGAGAAACAGATGGCGAGAGCTGATGAACTTCTAAGAAACAAAGACACTTCTGCCAATAAGTGTTCCTAGAGAACAAGAAAAACAAAACTGAGAAAAACAATCCTAGTTCATAACGCAAAGAGAGAGTGTAGGGAAATTACTCCTTAGCAGTAGACTGTCTGAAAGGAAGAAGAACTAGGACTGTGGATAGATTTTTGAACTCCGTTAGGCCTTTGACACAAATTAAATTAAAACAGTGTTGAATACTTGTAGAGCAGAAGATCATTCAGGATGCAAAATCTCCCTGACACTTCCAAATTATTAGGAAGGTCGTTCAGAGCATGAAACTCACAAAAACCTTCCCCTTTGCTCACAAGTTTTTGGAAAATGTCCTTTTGAGCAACAAGACTCCCCACAACAAACCAGGCCTTGCGGTTATGAAGTGATATTGGTATCTTTAATAGTCTTGTTGAGATGCTGACATTGTGTGAATGTAGCTAAATTTGGAAAGGAATATGGATAAAGTGGCAGTCAGCCCTGCTAATAAAGCAAGGAAAAAACAGGAATATGCACCAGTGCTTGTCTGTTTTCTTGTATGAAAAACATGAAGAAATGGTTGGTTAGGAGAGGAGGGTGTCAAGGCTTTTGAGCTTCATTCTACCACCTATCATAATATTGGCATTACAATTACTCTGGTGTCTAAATATGAGAGTATTTTGTGATTATAAACTTGATTAAAAGCCTGCTATATGGGGTTTCTGGTCTGCATCATCAGTGCAGGTAGTAATTGCAATGTCTACTCTTGGGGGAGTCTGAGTGTGGCCTCTTCTCATGAGATGGACAAAATGAGATCTCACTGGTGACAAGGTGTACGCTGTGCTAATGAAGGCAACTGAGCTGATACACCTTTTTGATATAAATGTAGAGACAATGAAGTATTTTGCCTCACACTACTCTGGGGACTAATGAGCTGGCATTATGGAAGACTGCATCTGCTCAGTGATGCCAGACAAGCAGCTCTTCCCTTGAATGCAGTTTACTGTAAAGTCATTCTTACTCTTGCTTTAACAAGGCAATTTGATTCCACTGATGGCAGCAGAAATACTCAAACTGAAGTTGCTGGGTTTGAGGCTGAGGCTTAAGGCTGGCTGTCTTCAGACATGTGAGCAGATACCTCAAAAAAGGACTAAAGGGTCGTGATTCCTTCATAGAAAATACTCTTCCTTTTTTGCTGTTGCTATTTGATCACATCATGGAAAACACATAGATATTACTTCATACACTACAAAGACCCAAAGCCCAGTGACTATTGAAGTGCCTTTCTGTTAGGCACTTTGAGGATCATACACTTTCATCTCCCTTAACTTTTGATGTTTATGTTTGAGCTTCTGCTCCAGGCAATCTTTATAGCCAATGGAGAGAGATAGGCACTTCCAGGACTTGGTTCATCTGAGCGCTTTTCAACATCTACCTTAAAATGAGATTACCCGTGTCCCAGAATGCCTGTTGCTCTCTGCTGACTGTTAAAGTATGTCTAGACGTCTAGCTCTGATGTAAATGCCAACATCTGGACAGGTTTATCCCACCAGCAAAATGTCCCCTGGTAAAATCCAGAGCAATTACTTTGTTTTCTTGAAAGGACAAACACCCAAATGAGGGGTTAGTGCAGAGAAGAGGCTGAAGAGAAATACAGGGAGAAAATGATAAAGTGATCAAATTTCCACACCACTTCAAGGTCAGTAAGGATCAGAATCGGTGCAGAGGCCTGGCTCATCCCCTTATCTATGGATTTAGTGGGAAGAATTTTATAGTTTTCAGAGGGAGGAGACAGGAGGATCTGAATGTTTTGATACAGTTTGTAGGAATAAGCTAACAAGTACTGGCCCTCTATGTAAATGAAGTTATCCTATTAGCCTAAACTCTACGATAGTGCTTGGGCTTTAAAACACGAGCTATTATATGCAAAGGATCTAAGCATTTGGGGGAAAAGGCAAAGAGAAAAGAAACAAAAAAAATTTTAAAAGGTAAAAATTAAAAGAAAATAAAATGCTTTGGTGTTCGAGAGGAACACAGAGCCACTATGGCTTAGGTCATCCAGTGACAACTGTCCTGTTTTTCCACAACAGAAGCAAAAAAGCAATCTTAGGTGGTGTGTCACCAAAGAAGACTGCTTTTTTTTGCCAGATCCTCCAGAACAAAGGAGCCTACAGATAGCTGTTTTCTCACATACTTGAGAATACTTGACGATTTTTAAATTTCTTTCTTTTCTACCCCTACTCTTCCATCAAACCAATAGACACTGAATTCTATCTCTTTAAATTCGGTCCCTCAGATACTGCAGCTTTAGAGTTGCTGAATTTGATCAAGACAGCACAACACGTTATTTGGTGTTCACTCACATGCATAGATGCATTTTTCTTGTTCTTTTCTTAAAATTTCCTTCTCGAACATTAAAGATGAATCTGTTCTTAAATTTTCAGTGTCCTGTTGCTGCTTGTAGAGGCAATTACTATTTTGTATGAGCAACGCCCTCTGTGTGACCACAGTACATATTTATTACTGAGTTTTCTGCTGTAATAGAGTCAGTTAAAATTCATTTAGTGCAAGGAGTAAAATACCAGTGTGACTGGTGGAAAATAAACCAGCAACAAATGTCCTACATAGGTGTATTCATACATGACTTGTTATAAAATACAGCATAAAATATGAGAGGAAGAATGTTGCTATAATTAAAAACAAAGGACTGGAAGCAAGAATATCTGGTTTCTGCTTTTGGCTGTGTCATAGACGCTCTGTGTGGCTCTGGAAGGATCACTTCTTTCTCCTGTGGGTTTCCCCATCTGGAAAATTGTCTAATGATACCTTCCAGAAAGGTGCTTGGGAAGCATGATTCATTAATATTTGTAAATATCCAGGGATCAAAGGGCCTGTAGATATACAATGTAACATATTATTATGCCGCTGTTCTCTGCCAATTTCCCTTCTCTGTAAGGATGAGCTCTTTGAATTTATTGCTTTTGACCCAGGAAAATGGCCCCACGGGACTGTGTTTTTATTGACTCCAGATGAAGTTTTCTCGTGTTTACAAATAAAGCGATAACTTACTGACCTCCAATGCCCACCGCGCAAGCCCTCCCTTGGATCTGGTTCCCAATTCTCCCTGGTGAATGGCAATAAGAAAAATGCCACGTTTCTGGTGAGCAGAACCAGTTTTGTCTCTCATAGCTGAATGGCTCCTGTGGGGACAGCAGTGAGGGGAATGCTCTGGGTGGGAGTTTCGAGAGTAAGAAGCACAAGGCAGGCACAGGCAGCTCAGCTCTGACATAAGGAGTGGTCATGGCTACAGATATTTTGCAGACCATGATATAAAGCTGTTCTACTAACGATTGGTCCTGTTTTCCCTGTTCTGGGATGCAGAGAGTTTACAGGTCTTCTTAGGAGGAAAATCACTTCTGCAGCTGCTCTGCTGAACCAGAAGAACCAGAAAGCAGCTCTTGCAAATTATTTTCTCTAACTGAAGAGACTCTATCATCAAACCAAAAGGGTCTTGGAAATGCTTGAAAATAACACCGGAGTTATAAACTTCCGGCTACGGGAGTGTGAGAAAGAATCTGATTGTGCTGGAGTCCACTGGTAGACAACATTTCCAGAGAGTGATTCTGCATATTTGCAGTCAAAGTGTTTCATCAGCCCTTAAAACTCAGAATTTACTTCAAAATTTGTTTATTGTTATATTGTTCTTCAGGGACATCTGAAAATTTACACTCTGGTAAGATGAATGCATAGCTTTTACTTACTGGAATACTTATGTATTTTGGAGGTGAATGGAAACTGTTTTGCTTATAATAAAGTGTGTGTGCATTTCAGATATAACTGCATTTCTCCAAATGCACTGTATGACCCACTAGAGAAGAAAAAAGTGTGATGGCCTAAAGCCAAACTTGGCTAAATTAGGGACAGAAGTTTTACCCAGGGGAAAACTGCTTTAGTTTTGGGTAATTTTTAAAAAAAATTATTATTCAAAAATGCTAGCTTCATGGGAACAAGAGGTTGCAGGAGAGGCCAGGGCTGGCCACTTTGAGCAGGAAATTATTAACGATTCTTATCTTCTGGAATTTGAGTAGATTTGGTTGGTGATCTTTATAGAACAATATTTATCTTTCCCTGGTGGACTTTCTCTTTGTCTCCACCAGCTATCACAATTATAACCTGGCGTTCTGCATGAGTGGTCTTGCAGCTGTGAGCCAAGGGACCCAGGAGCAAAGACAATAGAATTACGGTTATGGTTGGCAAATAGTGAAGACTTTTTGTTTAAAGGTTGGATGGTAATTACAGGAGATTGGGGTTTGTGATTACTAAGGCACCTTCAGTCCCCTCTCCCGCATGAGTCTTTGCCTGTACAGAGCTGCAAGTAATTGCATGGAGTGAGACTTTTTTTTTAGTATGCTGTAATGTGAGTTAGGATTTCAGCATGGTTTTTTCCCTCCCCCTGTTCTGTGTTTATGAAGGAGAGGAGAAATACTAATGTTCTTTGGAGATCATCTGATGTTCAAAACCTTCTCATTCAAATTCATGTCTTCCTCAATCTCTCAACTGCCTTGGGCAAAATTTTTCATTTTCTTTTCTTCCTACACCACCTTATCTGTCCTTCCTCTCTCATAAATACCCTAAAATCGATATGCTTGTATGACTATTTTTTCTTACACTATCTTGAGCTACTACTGCTGCGTATGCAATAGTAAACAATAACACAAACTGATAGTGTTTTTTACTATTTGTATATAAATGTGCCTAGTCCAAGTTGTTGGGAAAAGTTGCTCTTCACTTCCCTGCTTGAAAACTGGTAGTGTTTTATGGGTTAACGGTGTGAGAAATGTCCTATCACAGAGGAGATCAGTGCTGGATTCCTTACCAGATAGGCCAGAGATATACTAAAAATTTAAACTGTTTCTGGTGGGGCTATCCTGTCCCTTTTACAGCAAGGTCTGTGCTCTCTTACTGCTTTATTCAGAGTGGTTTGTGGTGATGTGCAGTCCACAGACCGTGACACACTGGCCTGTTGTGTTGGTAGGCATATCAGGGTCCTTTTGTGCAAAAGCCTGAGATGCATTTTTCCTCATGAACCGAATTCTGAAAGAGAGAGTAGGTTGGCATAAAGAGGGAACTTCAGCAAGAGTTACAGTCTTATTTTGGCAAAAAGATATTGCCAGAGAGATGGAGGTATCCCATGGGTTTCTTGAGCCTCAGCTTTCTCCAGCTGGAGTATAATCCTGTTTTTCATCTTTGGAGTTTAGCAGCCTTGCAACAAAGTCCTCTACACACAAAGAAAATGCTCAGAGTGCTTCAGTGTGCTCAGGGTCAGGCTTTCTAATGGCCTGATGGGATCTGGGGAGCACAAGAAATATGAGGTGCAAGGCCAGTTGCATTTCACGCTGGAATTTTTCTATCTTCTCGCAGCTAGAATACATTCGCTGGAAAGCCCAACTAGCATGCCCCTCCATTAGCTGTATGTTAATTATTACCAGCTATCTCAGAAGCGGAAATCTTCACTCATTTTTCTCCTTAATCCCTATCTTCAGCAGAGAAGTCCCATCTTCAGAGGGTGGCTGTCAGGAGTGGACAGGCCATTCCTTTGAGTCCTCTATCTGGCTTCTTAGGAGTAACAACAACAACAATACTAATAAGTTAATTTTTAGTTATCTCTTTCTGCTGGGGTTATGACCATCCTGTCAGAGGGCACAGGTAATGGGATTGCACCTCCACTTCCACTTCCATCTATGAGTCATGCAAGGCATTAATGACATTCCTGTTCACGAACCAGCCCAGTGACCCTCCTTTGGTGCTGTTGAGTCTTTCCTACGATGGCATTTGCAGGCAGAGACTTCTTTGGCTCAGGTGCCTGTGTTTACACAGGCGTTTTTAATTTTTAGCATCAGCTGAAAAGAGGCACTCCTCATTGTTGCCCTCATCCAGGCTGAAACTCATGCCCCGTCGAAACACGTGAGTGAGGGATATTTAATCCCACATACCTCCAAGGCATCGGAGCAGATGCTCTTGTGATCTTTTGTGGTATTTTGCCCTCAGAATTTGGAGTAGGTAGAAAGCGGATGGAGTCAGAGATAGGGCAGGCTGCTGCGAGCGCCCAGCCCGCTGCGACCAGCAGGGGGGAGTGTGGGCAGCATGAAAAGCCAGGCGCTCGGCTCCTCGGGGAAAACCTGGCCAGCCCACCAAAAATGCTGCCCGGGTGTGAATGCTGGTGCATGAGACGGGAGTCTGCCCTGGGTGCCTTCCCTGCTCTCCCATAAACCTGGAATGTGACGTGGGCAAGTTGTTCGTCACGTGAGTTGCTTTACTGCTCAAAAGTTGCCTTTAGCCGCCCCCAAAGTGCCCATGACTCAAGTCTGAAGCAGTTACACAGCTGCTCGCTGTAGCTGAAGAGAGACTTCATCTTCCCAGGCGTCTGTGGGGTCTTCTTCCAGAGACATTTCTTGGGATTGAACTGTACGAGTAGGGTTGGAGGAGTGTGGAGACCTGGGGGACACCAGGACAGGAATGGAGCGGTGGGGAGCCGGGAGTGGCCTATGAGAGTTTGACCCTCGGGGAAAGCGAGAGGAAAGTCGATGAAGCAGACTACTGCTTCTGGCTACAGCGATGAAGAAGGAAAAGAAGCTGTCGGGAAGGGAATTGCTACCAGCTGCGGAGGAACAGCACTGACTGACCAACAGGTAGGTGTGAATCCCTGTTGCAATCAGAGCAAGCAACCAATACAGCCACAGAATACAACTTCTATAATAGACTCAGAAGCATAGGTCAGAAGGGACTGTGGTGACCGTCTCATCTGATTTGTATAACACCTGACAAAGAAACTTCTTGAGTTTGTCCCTGTTCCAATTAAGGAGAAACATGCTCTTTCCTATAAAGATTTCTAGAACGATTTCCAGTTTTCAAAAAATCCACCAGAGCTTCTTGTAATTTTCCTCAGTTGTATTTTTCCTCATTTCTAATCGCCAAGATTGCCTCGCATCATCTCCTCCCATTGGTTCTTTCAATATTTCTAAGGAGAACCTTGTTCTTGCATTCCTGTCTCCAGTATAAGACTCATACACTGTTACCAAATCACCCATGACCTTCTCTTTCATCCAAAAACAGGCTACATAATGGCAACCCTTCTCCATGGCATATTTTTCAGTGCTGCAGTCATGCTCTGGCTCTTGTCAGCACCTCCCAACTCCTCCCTGCCCATCCAGTGATCCCAGCAGCAGTTTTCTTGGTGCTAAAGGCTGGCATAATGCAACCTCCCTTTTCCTGTTTAATAGTTCCTATTTTGCAGCCCAGGATCTTGTTACCCTTGACACTGTATTTCACTCTGGCAGACACTTCCATGACCTCCAAGTCCTCTTCAGATTTCTGGCTTGCTTGGCTAGAAATCCCCTTCTGGTAGGAGGACTGCTTTCTGCTACAGCTGAGTCATGTATTTCTGCATTAAAATAAATCATGTTTGCACCCATGCAGTTTGTATTGTTCTGCACCAAAGAGATCCTCTTCATCACGTAATAGTTCCATCTTCACACCATCTTCAGACTTCAGTAGGAATAATTTTGTACACCTTTTTGAGTTGGATTTGAGTGAGCTGGGCCAAAAGCACCACCTATCAGTGACTCTTCACCTACAGTATCACTTCCCAAGACCTACTAGTTATCCAGTTTTAAATCCTTTTAATAAGATCCATGCATATTTTTTATCATTCTATGGCATGATCTAAAATGGCCTGAAGAAGTCAAATAAATTACATCAACCCTTTTGCCTCTGTTAAGCAAACTTGTAATTTCACTGATAAAAGCTCTCATTATACCAAGCTGATCCATTTTCCATGTATTTAGACTCACTGATGCAAATTATGCTGTCCCCTTGAATTAGTTCTTCCTATTTGAAAAGCTCAGGAATGGAGGCTTCACCAGCTCTCTGGGTATCTTGCTGCAGTGCCACCCAACATTCCTGCTTTACTCATGGTAATATTGGTACAGTGCCACCTTATTTCTAGGCATATGAAACCTGTTTTCTCAAACTTGTCAAAGCCCCTCAGAATCTTTTCCTAACAGCTCTTTTTAGCACTTTACAGGTTGGGGTTTTTGCCTGTGTTCAATCTAAATCACTACCTTCAGGATTCTTACACTTCTGTTACATTTGTAAAAACCTCCAAAGTCCCTTTTGGGAAGAAAATGTCTCATCACTGTCCAAACTCTACAACAGTCATATTTGTTGGCTACAGCTGTTCCCTGTGTCATTATAAGATAATTATTTCACCAGTAGTACCAAAAAGTAATTGTGTAGAACTAGTTTTTGATATCCTTTGGTTTTACTCTGCTTAAAAAAGCTGTCTTACTGCCCTTAAATCTCCTGTTCACAGATATCTTTATGTGCTTTTGCTTCCTGGTTCAATTTTGTACAGTTGCAATCAATTAAATTACGTTAATTATTGCTACTAGTTTCTTTCTTCCCCCCATAACTACATATACACAAATCCATGCAGAGACCAACATCTACATATTTAAATACTGTTTTACTTTCCCTCCAAACCATTGCTCTTTCTCCATTATGATATTTCAGCACCAATAAAAATATTCAGTTTCCTAACCATTCCATTTTTTCTGTTTGTGTTTCTCTCCCATCTCATTTAGCTCAAAGCTGAACTGCTTTCCACTTTGAAAACTGGCCTTTTTAAACCTCCAGGTTTGTATATTAGCAGTTTGGACTTTATTCTGTTTGCCTGTAACAAATCACATTGAGTCATGCTCGTTTCACTCTTAACTAATCAATAATTAATTTTCAGTTCTGTAGTTAGTAGTCTTGCTCTAGTGCAGAATACCAACAGGGAATGAATTTCCTCCAGAGGAAAGTGTTTTGGAAGGTCCATCTTGACCCTTTCTACCCCACTCTGCCTCCATTCTGCCCACAGAGGTGTGTGCATGTCTTGTGCGGTCACCTTCCATGTTAGCCTAGGCATGACCTGTGCTGGTCAGAATAAAATATGTACCGGTCTTCTGGGATGCAGCTGACTGTTTTGGTCTTAATCCTGCAGTGCTTTGGAGTTGGACATGCTTTGGTGCCTTCAGGACAGGAGCAGCCAGCTAGAAACCAGCCTGGCCAGTTTTTTCCCGTTTGCCAGCAGGTGACTGTCCCTAAAGTGTCTACAGTGACAGAACACAGTCCATCTTCTGAAAGAAGGCACAGAGATGCTGTGCTGGCTGGCTCCAGCTGTGTGCTTAGGTGCCTCCATCTGTTGTCCATCAGTGTGCAGGGACATCCATGTGGCCCACATCCTGATTTCTACTGGTTTCTACTACCTGGCCACGTCTGGTGAGGAGATCACTCCAGCACTGGGAGCCTGCCTTAGTGATGACCCCATCAGAGGCCTTTGTCCTCCCACATGTCCAGATACAGAGGTGGGATGCCAGGAGAGCAGTACCAACATGATCCTCTCAGTCCTCCCCTTGCCAGAATGAGCCCTGGACCTGGGAGAACAGGTAGCCAACCCAATAGCTGTTCTCTGAAGTACACATGCACATTGTTGGAGAAAAACGCAGCCAGCTCAGGCAACCTCAGCAGCTGCTTAATGAATTTTGACTCGTACTAATTTGCCAAACTTTTGACTGGATGAAATTGGCGCTGGCTGATGCAGTTCTTTCATTTACACTGCTCAGTCTGGAACAAAATGAAAGGCAAGTGCTTTTGACTGAAACCTGGCATGAGCCCCCAACCACCAGCCTCAGCTCTGTCACACAGGATGCTGTCCAGCAGCAAGGCCAGTCTGCACATGGTCTGCACCTGGGTCAAGAATGCGTGTTATTAAAGAAGGTAACTCCCTTGGCAACCACTTCGTTCTCCAAGGTGGTAGCCCTTGGGCTTCTCAATGTCTCTTATTGCATCAAGGGTGCTGTTACATAGTGAACTGAAAGGTTGTCCTCTTCCCGTGGAATCCTCCAGGCACCATCCCTTGGGTGATGAGCTACAGACCTTCTACAAGCGCCTCCTCTACCAAGCTCTGCATCATCTCATCATGCACTCTGCCCAGCCCAGTCTTGTGTGCTCAGGCCTCTCCTCAGCCCCAGAAAGGGCAGGAACAAGGGTACATGCACAACGGGTATGTTCAACAGTGAAAGAACTGAAGTACAGAACAAGTAAGTTATTTCTCTTCTAGAAGTCACCTCTTCCCTTCAAGGACTTTAAAGCTACCTTCCCTTCAAACAGAAAAGGCCAGCTAAATCACAGGCACAAATGGTGCTTCAGCAGAGCTTTGCAGCTGGAGCCATTCACCATTGCAGGGTCCCTCTGCCGAGTACCATGAAAGAGCAAAGCAAACTCCCCAAGTGAAATGCAGTGAAATGTGTCAGTGTGCAAAGAGGAGAGTGAGCAGACGTGTCAGAGACAGGACTGCTGCTCTCCAGAGCCAGGCTAGGTAGCTAGGCATGGTGCTTCACGAAACACATTTATTCCTGCATTGAATTTCCTGCCTGGCTTCGTTTGCTTAATTATTTGTTTTCACAGATAGCACTGGTTTGTGCAATCATTTTCTTTGAAAACAGAATTCAGCTCATGTTATTTCACCTAACTGGGCTGATGTTGAGTAAAGCAAAAGTTGTTTTGCTGACAGCCCTGGTCCCCAGCCAGTGACATGTACCAGGGATGTTGCCTCAGAGAACAGTTGTCTTGTCCCAGTGTCAGGTGTGTCCTGGGGCCCCAGCACAGCACTGTGCATGGCACTGGGAAACGTAGAAATGAAACTTGCCAAAACTAATGGCACACAGTATACACAGTATAAAACTAATAGCTGTAGTATAAAGGTATTTTCGGTGGGTAGGAGGGGCTTTTTGCTGTCCAAGCTTCAGGGTCATGAGCATTAAAAAGTAAAGTGACTTAAACATTTATTTAGTTCAGAGCAGAGAGGGTTTTATGGGGCTTCTGCAACTTTTGAGTGTGTAAATGAGGAAGGAAAATGGAAAGAAATGGCACACTGCTATTTCTATAGGGCGAGGGAAACTTTATTCTAGCTGGCGTGCTTCTCTTGTATGTGCAAGCTTGTTGGCTCTGGACATGGGCTATCCACATATAAATGCATTTCTGTAAGAGCTGTTTTATGAGTCACTTTCAGGGAAAACAGTTAGGTACCTCATAGCAAGTGGTTTTGGAGCAAGGGCTATGGATTTTCCTTTGCTAGGAAAGTGGCTTGCTCTTTCATGACTGCTGCTGCCTCACATTGTAATGACAAGAGAGCACTGCCCGGTGCAGGTTTGGAGCACTGGCCTGATGGTACACAAGTACAACACAACACAAGTACAGATGGATGCTTGTCCACCCACAACTTTACTCCTGTGAAATGTCCAGGAAGGGGCGCAGCTGAACCTGTACTGTGTTTTTGGCTGCCAGGATAGAGACAATATGTTAGATTCACTGGTGATTTACAAACTCACATTCCTTCCTCTGTCCACCGGCCTTTGAAAGAGTTAATATTGTATATTTGGGAATACAGATAATACTGAAAAGCAACTTCTCTATCAAATTATAGATGTCAAAAGCTAAGCTCTTTGACCTATAGTTTAGTTCCAGAAAAACACTTCTTTTCAGATGAGCAGAAAATAAGCTGGAAATGATGAAACTGATCATATGTTTGAACTTAATTTTGTTGATGGATGGCATTTGTACGAGTAGCTGCCTCTATGGTTTTTGTTTCAAATCATCTGGGCTTTTAATATTGACCTTTCTGTGAATGAGTGACATCAGAAAACCTATTACCCAATTCAGATTCTGCCAATCTTCTTCAAAAGTAGTTTTATTTATGACTATCGTATTTGTAAGAAAGGAAGCCTTTCTGACATCTCAGGCATTCTAAGCCTTGGCTACATTTTGTCCTACTGGTGTAAGTGAAGTTTTCCCAGAACTGACACTACTGAACTGTTGTCTCAAGTTGAAGCTGTTTTGGACCAAAGTTCCTTCCTCCAAGATTTGGCCTCAGAACTCAGTTTTGAAATGCTAAGAGGAAAAAATAATTTGGGAAATTATAATTAGTAAGAAGGAGGCTGATGAGTTTGGCCAAGGATAAGGAAGGTTCTCTCTCAGCTTCTCTTCTCAAGAAATGCTGTACACCCTGCATTTCAGTTCCAGAGCTGAGAAGTGCTCCCCCAGGAGACTGAGAGCTGGAGAATTTAGGAACCTTCTAACAGACTATTTGCCCTTATTTTGATCTTTAATTAGTTGGGGTATTGCTGAACGTTTCTTGGGGTGTGAAGGTGGGGTTCTGGGCAGACAGCCACCAAGGTGTGTGGGTATCTGTGGACAGAAGGAATTTAAGAAAACTCCCCTGTTTTGACCAAGCCAATGTGCTTTCATTAAATTTCTCACTGAACTGTATTCAATATGCTCTACTTAAGATCCTCACAAAACTGAAATACAATCTTGTGTAAACTGCAATTGAAAAGAGTTATAAAATTTCCATTTATCCAAAACAATTTGTAGGGTCTGTTTTTTTTAAAAAATTGCATGTTTTTGGAGTGTAGAGCCAGACACTAATATACCTCTGAGATGGAAGCCTTGCAATTGTATATATGGTTTGTGGTTTACACATCAGATAATAATCTAGCATAAGTATGAAAATATTTAACTGGCATCCAGCTGCAGATTTGATTGGAGCATCCTTTGGTTGGGGTTTATAGCCCGCACAGTTGAGTGGGCAGGATTTCCTGAAGAGATCAGGTCCCAAGTCATTTGTGGAGGTGAAACTGGGCTGATCATGAGTTACTTGTGGGAAAGGGGGTGGGAGGAGGAAATGATGCAGGGAGGTCTACAGTCACCTGTGGGGAAGTGGTGTTTGGGGATGGGAAGATTCCCTACCTCAGACACTAATTACTGGGGAAGAGGCACAGGTATTGTTTTGGTACATATACATTTCATGTCCCTCTGGTACCCTGGGAAGGGGAAGAACAAATAGCAGCCAGCAGCTGCTCCCTGGCTTTTCANGGGCTTTTCAGTCTCACCAAGCAGATGAGAGGAGGTTGGGTCAGCACTTGTTGGCACCAAGCCTGTGTGGCAGGCCTTCTCTGGCACACTTCCTGAAGGGAAGCAGGAGGGGCTTCTCCTGCCTTTGAGGGAGAAGGAGGCTTCTGGGTTTCTGCTGCAGCTTCTTCCTTCTAGGGGAGCACTGGTGAGTGAGTGGCCAGAGAAAAGACATGATTTATGGCAAGGTGTGTTTGTGATCCTGTCCCTGTGTCCCCAGCATTTATTCTGACTGTCAGATCATGGGCAGGAGGGAGTTTTTCCTGCATCAGATAGACACCACCGGTTGGGGCTTGCTGCCTTTCTCTTTGGCACTAGCTATGGGGCACTGCTGCAAACCACAGCCTGCCACTGCCAGGACTTTGGAGAGAGCCTTGCTCTCTTCTCTTCCTATGGTGAGTTATGTTTGTGGTATTTGGCCTTTGCTACAGCTCTGAAGTGTGGTGAGAGGTGCTGGGGGGACTTTGAGGCCCATGAAATGCAGAATAGATGCTTTGTGGGTTCCTCTGGACTGAAGTCCCGTTTGCTTGTCTTTGCAGAGAATTGCATATGCAGAGGACTGTCCAGTTTCTGTGTCTCTGTTATTGTACTCATTTGGTGCCTCATTGAGGTCATTCTGATTTTATTGTTGAATAGAGTTATTTATTGTTCAAGTCAATATTGCTAAATGCCACCTGATTTGCAGGGGAGGGATAAGCATACTTGAGTTTAATTTTATTTTTGTTTGGTAGTTACCAAAATGTCGAAATCTGAGATCAAGCCATATCTCCTTCAGCAAGCAACATGTGTCCAGCACCTGGGACAAACATCAAGTGATCAACCTCAGACAATAGAACAGTTTTCCTGAAATTAGCCTTTGGTTCTTAGACCCATAGCCATGAATAACACCCACTCCTTATGCTCAGAATGTAAAATATGAGCTCCAGGACAAATGATAATAAATGAGCCCAAATGAATTCTCCCCTCCAGGAAATGATTTATTAAGTAAGGCTGCCCCATCAGATACTTCTCCAGGGAATGTGATGTAAGTGTAAGGTGAAGTACTATCACAGTACAATAACTGTGTGTGTATATTCCTACCAGATCTATTAGCCAGGGAAATATAAGTCAGGGTCAAGATGACTGTACCCTTAGGCTGACATTACATATAGTTTTGGCAGGAAGAGCTGTTTTGGGTTTCTTGATCTCTCTGTAGATGTTAAAACAGTCCTGCTGACGGTTGAGGACCTGTCCTGTTACCTCCACTCACTTGTCACTGCCTCTGCTGCTTGCTGCAAAAGGATGATACAAAGATCAAGTCAGTGACAGGAAAACAGATAAATAGTAAGGAAACAGAAGCAACTCCTCATAACATGATGTGATTATTGACTATGGGAAAGTATCCAGGGTACAAAATCAACCCAGAAGCATAGAATGAGTGATGGTTCTGCACATTCATGAGCATTTCTCTCTCTTTCCAGAAGCTGAAGATCTTTGGGAAACTCCTGAGTGACAGAGGTAAGTGAAACTGCCAGTGGGTGGTGCATGGGCATCTCTAATGCTTGCAGATCCCAGCAGAGCGCTGGCCTTACCCGTCACATGTATTCTATTTACATCACAGCAGAGGGAGCGTCGGCAAAGCATCTCAGAGGAGCAACCTTTTGTTATACCTACAGCTGGTTCCTTCCCTGTTAGTGCAACCGACACAAGAATAATCACAATAACAAGACTTACACAGTTCACCGATTCACCATTTTGCGACCACTGCAGCCAACTTGGCCGTAGCTTGGTTACTCCCATCTTGTGTCCCCGTGATTTCTTAGAGGGAAAAAACACCTGAAATACCTCAGGATGTTTAGGATTGGTTCACCTGGCTGCTTCTCTCAATAGTTCACTCCATTTTGGTCTTTTTTCTGTATCTCCTAGAAGGCTGTATCAAAATGTTGATTTTTCTCGTGCTGTCCTCCATGCTCAGCGCTGAGGGACTATATTTGAAATCAGTGAGTGAGCTGTGTGTTAAGAAATAGCTCTGGCACTAAAATGCTTAAAATTGCTCTTTGTTTCTCTGACTTCTCTCCTAATTTGGATTATCCCCCCAGACTTGCCCACAAGATGGAATACTAAGAAAATATTGTTTTTTTTAATTTGTTTTTTGAAGACCACATTTCTCACATTTCCTGTTCCAATCTCAAAGTGGGTCTGAGCTCCTCCACTAACATTGCTCCGGCTGTTATTCTGGGGATCTGAGAGAGGGGATCAAAAATAAATGAAGTGCGGGTAATGCGTTTCTTGCCACAGGTTCTCTTAGGCAAGTCAGTAAAAAGTTACCGGCATTCGTCTCTTTTCAGGTTAAATAGCGGGATTAGATGAAGGGTATTACTAACACAGGTCAAGGTATTAAAATATGGATGCCTAAATTTAGGCTCCTAATTTTGTATTTTGAGCCCCTAAATAAGGCTTGATCTTATGCCCTTTGAAGTCAATGCCAAAGCTTCCACTGAGTTCAATCTGAAAGATGAAGTCCTAAATTATGTTCAGGTTCCTAAAAGTTCTCAGCGTCTCATAGCTCCAAATAAGTCATCACCCTGCCTCTTTGCAAATCACGCGTCTTCCCTTAAGTTCCTAAACATGGGGCTCGTGCTTTTAGGTAGTCCATATTTAAAATCCTGCCTGTTGATGCTGTCTTTCTTCCTGTCTCAGGGGCCATGGACATGGGAACGATAACAAGGCTAATAAAGAAGCGTAGCTGGGACACAGATTGAGTTGCTTTTTTGGTGAGCAGTGCTTAGCACGAACACTGCAGATTCTATAGCAATGTCAGTATTTATTACGGTGTAAAGTTAACATGGAAGGCACATGAATGTCCTTGCTGGTGCCAGAATTCAGCAAGTACATGACCATTTGCACAAACTTCACATACGCTGCTCTCCTGGTAACAGGATGTTGGCAGGTGGGAAGACCACAGGATCCAGATGAAACATAAAACGAGATGAGCAATCCTGTAGTGGTAAATTTAGAAGCTGGGTTCTGTACATTATTTACAGTACATTGTAGCTTTACAGGGATAAGGCTGCCCCTTGCCACTCGTGGATTTAATCGTTTCTGTGAGGACTTTCTTCAGAGCAGCAGCTGGAGGGATTTTGTCAATCCAGAGGAGTGTTAGAATTGGAAGTCATTTGCAGTAGAGCTACCTTCATTCATAGAATGCTCGTCTAGCAGGAGGGGAAAAGGCACCTAAGACCTTCCACCAAATAAAAGGATCGAGTGAGTTAATCTGCTTGTTGCTGGTCTGAGGTGCAGATGCCTGGCATAGAGACAGAGCTGTCCACAGTGAACTGGGACAGAGTCAGGAGTGATTCCTGTCTCCGGGAACTTTAAATTGGCTTTACCTTCAGTTAATGAAATATCCCCTCTTTTCCTGGGGGAGCTTGAATTCTCCCTGTCTCTTGGAAGGCATTTTTGGCAATTGCATCCTGAATATGAGGAACTCCAGTTATTTTGGATGGCTATTTATTTCTTCAGAAACCCTCTGCAAAAATGTGTTAAAAAAATTATAGAAAAACCGAAGGAAAACAGATTCTTTTGTAGTGTTTGAACACCCACCACTCCACTGTAGAAACATGATACTTGAGAGGAAGGGTTTATACTCTCCTCTAGGCTTTTGACTGGGATGAATTCCTGCCCTTGCCCAGACAGAAGGCTGTGGGTACAAGGGATGTGGGGTGTGACCTGCAGCTGGGGCGGCGGAGGGGCCAGATAGGAGCTGCTCCTTGCTCAGGGAGACCTGTCACTCATCTCCCAGCTTTCCTCAGGATGTGTGACCTCGGCAACACCCCCCCATAGTGCACCAAGGGGTGACACAAAATCTTTAAAAATTAAGCAAAGGGAAGAACAAGTCTAAGATCTGCTGAAAGCAAAGATCTTTTTTTTTGGGGGGGGGGGAGGTGGGTTTTTTTCATATGTTTCTCTCAGCCAGCAGGTGCCTCTATAGAGCCAATGCTTTGCCTGTATCACTATGAGTCTGTGGCACAGCATTGGAATACCTGCTTTTAAATTATAATATAGCCTTTTCTTTCTTCAGGGTCTTTTTCCCCTACCCCTTCCTCCAGCCCACGGTGAGCCCTGGGATCTGCCAGTCTGGACTTCCACTCCATCTTCCACATAAGGTCCTTGAGGGTGGTAGCAGGAGAAAGATTTATGTATGTTGACACATGCATATTGTTACTATGTGTGCCGTATGAAGAAATTTTCTGTGTGACAGGAACCAAGTAGCTCAGCTGGGGAATGCCTGCGCCAAACTCAGTAAGACAAAGCTGCCTCTTTGCCCTTCAAATACCTTCTCAAAAACAGGGTGGGGTTTGTCTGGCAAAACCTTCACCCCTTCAGTATGACACCCTTCTGCACACCAGGGCACCGCTCAGCCAGCATAGGCAGGCCCCTGAGCCACAGGAGAATAGTAGTGGGTTAAGAGAAATAAAACCCACCTGAGGATAACGTTCCTTCAGCCCTTTAACACATAGGTGCTAAGAAATCACTGTATCTGAAAAGCCAAGTCCTGGGGGATGGTCAGATGATGGCTGTGATTACAATTTGTCCCCCGCCGCCCCTCTCCCCAAATGGCTCTGCTGGACTTTGGAACAATTCCCACGGGCAAAATGAATTTTGACCCGAACATGTATCCATCGGCATGGCAGAAAGCGCGGCGGGAAAGCAGGGCAGGGAGTTG
>VZRQ01004652.1:1605378-1625875 GCA_013397975.1 Machaerirhynchus nigripectus | reverse complement strand
GGGGCTCCCGGCGCGGCGCGGCCGTGGGGTCCCGCCGGGGCCGGGGCGCTGCGGTCGGCGGGGCGCGGGGCAGGGAGGCAGCGCGCTGCCTTCTTGCATCAGCCTCGGGTCTCCTGACATTGCAAAAGGCTGTTTCGGCGATATTTGCCTTGGGTCCCAGCTCGGGTTCGTGCCGCCGAGTGGAGTTCAAAATGCCTATCTGGAAAAACAAATAGAGATCAAAGAGGACAAAATGGATCCAGAATTTCTTCCAGATTGGAAAAAAAAAAATAATCAAAATACAGATCTCCTGCACCGAGATTACAAGACCAAGGATTTTTCTCTTCCTCTTCAGTCACTTTTACCTCATTCTCATTCTTGAGGAATTACAAATCAACTCTTCCTCCTTTCCTCTTTTTAAAGAAAAAAGAAAAAAGAAAGGCAGCTTTCTTTGCAAACCTGTCTATAAATCTGTTTTCTAAAGAGTCAAGAGGGCTGTGTTGCCAAGAGATATTAAGGGGTTTAGACAGAGTGCCCACGTGAAAGTGGCTGTTCGCGAGGCAGGCATGGATTACGTTTTAAAGGTTATAACAGGTTAGTTCTCTCCTGCCATTTCTGCTCGGCACTTGGAAAGAGTGCGGGCCAGATCATCTCCCACAATCGTGAAAATAAACGTCGCTTGCAAACTAATCAGTTATTCACATTGTTTGTTCAGCACCGATGCTGGAAGGCAACTCCCCAATTAGGAGCCATTTCAGCTGTAACTGAAGTCATGCAAGCACTGCACGCTTTGTTTCTAGCCTGTTATATCTCTACTTTATCCAGTGACAGCCGCACACTAGGCTGTGCTCGGCTGTGCTTGATGGGAACTGAGGTGCACTCTCTCTTGAGTGTGGCACAGAGCAGCTCCCTGCTGTCTTCCTGCCAGATTTGGCGGGTGGGACAATTCTTTCTGCTCTCCAGGAGTTTTTCCACCGTCTCCCAGAATAGGGGTTTCTTTGCCTCCCAGCTCCTCAGTAAACTTGTACAGTAGCATCTGTTCCCCACTTCTAGGTTAGACAACTTTGTGTCGGTGTCCAGTGATAACACCCTTTAACCCTCCCCTTGTTCCTTCTCCCCTCCCCTTCCTCTTTCCCAGAAGAGGAAACGGCGGATCAGGTAGAGTCAAGATCTGTCTGTCCTCAGGAACTGCATAAAAAGCCTCATGCTGCCTTTTCTCCTAGGCTGGAGGATGGTGCAGATGAGAAAATAGTACAATGATGGAAAAAATGGTAGGGAAGAATTACAGGAGTTTGGGGGGAAATGTTGCAGGGACAGACATGAGAGATAGCTAGAGGTTCAGGTACCTGGGTGATGTGGGCCATGTAAGTGCTCCGGCAGATCGACGGTGAGATCTGCCCCTCGGTTCTGTCCTTATTTGTCCGTTGGTTGTCCGGGCACCACGGTGATGGGAACGTTAGAAATACCAGCAGATCTCACGTAGCCAGCTTGATGATGACTCTGAGCATGGCAGAAGGCATGACTCTTCACACGGGACTAGGGTTTGTGCTTTGATGATAATATTTATCTGGCTGTCAGGCTGATCTGTCTAGCTAGCCAGGCGCATTAGAGAGCATTTTAATAAAAGCCCTGACAGAGTTTGAGTCGGGGAAGCAGGGTCCAGTGTGTGTCAGGCAGCTTTCCTGCAAGTGAAGGAGAAGGGATGAAGGAATCACGGTGCTCCTCTGGTGAAGGTTCAGGGGGATGACTCCATACTGAGGTAGCTGTTATGGTTGCTCCTACAGCAAGACTGGGATGGTGGGAAATTATTTCATGGTCGGGTCTGGGCAGCACTGATGCCACAGGTGTCTTCCTCCACTGGTGGCAATAGCCTTTCCATGCAGGCGAGGGAGGGAAAGGTGCTTTTGCAGTGCCACCCTCCCAGCTGATAGATTGTGCTGAGCGGTGTGCACAGTCCTCACGCACCACGGGATCAGAGAAGTTGCACTGTTGTCCCCTTCCAGTCCTACCTTTCCTAGAGAATGGGGGACAGGTGGTTATTCCCCATCTTCCTTCATCTGCGGGTCTTGCTGGCAGCCTGGTGACAGGTCACCCCTGATGACGGTCCCCATGGGAGCTCTTCCCCTCCTGCCCTGAACAGCAGCGGGACCTGGATATACCAGCTGTATTGCCATAGGGAACAGGCAGTGATCAGACACTGAGGGAGGGAAAACAAGCCTGTGACTAGACTGTTAATGATCGCACACCCACCAGGCTGCCTGACTTTGGTGTGCCTCTGCACCACGCCACAATGGGGAGCCACCAGAACCTGCTTCCACAGCTGGGACGCAGCAGATCACCTTCCCCGGAGCCATTCCTGTGCTCTGAGGACAGGCTGGAAAGAGGAGCACTCCTTTGGGAGCAGGGGAGAGGGATGTCTGAGGGACTCACTGATTCCTGAGCAACCCCAAATCCATTCTCCTGTCTGTTCTGTCAGAGGTGCCTTGGCTGTGCTGGCAGCCTGCAGGATTACTGACCTCTGTCTGCATGTACAATGGAGAAGGAGTGCAGTGAGTCCCATTCCCCCCCTCTCCTAAGTAGAAAACGCTGAGAATTTCTAGTGCCTAAGACGAAAAGTGCCTTAACTCCTGTCCCAGAGTCCCTCTCAAAGTGGATGGCTTGTTTGTTCCAGTCCTAAACAGTTACAAAGCTCTTTTAATGAGGCTGCACAGATTAGGGGGAGGGGAAGGGAGAGAAAGAGTGCTGGTGGTGGTGGTGAGGGGGGTGATGGTTAGAGGAATGACTTGATTAACCTTTTCTCTCCCTTCAGAGAAAAGCTTGCTTTGGACAGGGACTGGGGGAGAAGGGAGACAGGGAAGGTGCAGACACATGGATAGTGTGAAGTGGGTTTGTTACAGAAGATTTTACCCCACAGAGGGAGGGATGTGCATTTGCTATAACCTGCAAAGAGCACGGAAAGGAGCTTCCTCTGTCAGCCCCATTCTGGGCTCATTTATCCTACTCTCAAGGCCAGGCCAGGGGTTGCTTCCACACTACTGTGAAATGTTGAAAATCTGTTGGAAGGAAATTGTGTTACAGAACGGTTGGGTAATGCCAAAAGCCAGCAGAGGAGAGCATGACCTTCAGGCTCCTACAGAAGGGCACAGTTGGCCTGCTTGTCCTGAGGAATGTTTTTGGTTCCCCATGTCTGATATGTAGCAGACTGTTTTGAAGTGAGGCACAAGCCCCTGCCTCACCTGCTGTTCTAGTGGACGTGCTTTGAGGGCACTAGGCACAGGTGAAAAGCATTGCTGAAAGGGCAGGAAAGTTTCTTGGAATAGTGAGCAGAGAGTATGTTACTGATAGTTCTGGGAAACCTTTGTAGTTTCTGCTGAGAGCTCCCCTGGGAAAGCTCAGAAGCTCTTTGCCCACTTTGCACCGATCTCATTTCCCGTCTTTGGGGTCGGATCACATCCCAGGTCTAGGTGAGCACTGCGAGAGTGTTCTGGCTCCTGCTCCACTATGCCAGGGGCAGGGCGAGGTGCTAGCTAGGCACAGGTGAGTAGTGAAAGCCTGTGGCTTGCTTCTGCTTCTCATCACTTGTGCAGCCTGTGTGCTTGCATGTGAGGAGGCAGTGGGCTTGGCAGCTGGCTGGGCAGTTTTGCATAGAGAATGGGTAAAAATGACCCCCAAGGTGTCTTCAAGCTAATTTTGCTCAGTCTGTCATGGTCATTTTGTGTGTGAACCAGAAATCCCTCTGTGAAAAGTCTTGGGGGCATTGTGACTTGAATAAACTGACTTGGCTCGTGATCCTCTTCCTGTGCCGTAGCAGATTGAGGCTTTTCTGCCCTTGATGCAGTTTTCTTTTTACCCATAGATTGTCAGGCACTGAGTGGCTTTGGAAGGCCGCTGCAGCCTCCACTGCCTCCATTTTGTTTGTGCTGTTGCAGTGACCTTCACACTTCACGAATGAAACTGTTTCTAGGAACCTGCTTTTTCAAGTGTTGTCACAGCACTGAGACTGGGCACACAGCCCCCTCCTCCCCAGAGAAGAAATAGATCCACACATGGGGCAGCTCAGGTCTGGGCTGGTAAGTTATGCCCAGATACAGAAAGACTTTGGTTGAAATGAGAAACAAGTTCGGTCAGGGGCACCTTAGACAAAGGGAGCTATGCACAGACACAAAGGAATATCTGGGAGAGGGGCTTCTAGCTGGCTCTCTTGCCCCCTCCTTTTAAAAGCTGACACTTATGGTTGCTTGGATGGTGATGCTTGCCCAGGGCTGCCTAGAAGACCATAGGTGGCAGATTCCAGTTGTGAGCTTGGGGTGGACTGGGCCTTAATTCAGTTCTGTCTTCAGCTACAAGATCAGAGGGCCTTTTTCTAAGCCTAAACACAGCATATTGCTGATAAAGCAGTATTTTGTATGGATCACCATGCTCCTTATGGGCCTCTGCTGAAAGGCAGCAGGTTCTGCATCACACAGGTGGCAGCATACCTCGGAGAAGTGAAGAAAGCTGGGCCTTTTCCATTTTGGTTCAGAACAGAACAGCAGGGGGAAGCCTGACTTGGCTGGAAAGTTACGTCAGAGCTAAAGCCCTCATGAAGAGCAGGAAGAGTGGCGTTCTTGTTTCACCTGGAATTAAAAAGACTTCCTTAGTAAAGTGGTGTAATATTTCTCCATGCCATTTTAGGGGTGGGTTACCTGTCACCAATCCTGCCTGCCATCAGTGCTTTGGAAATGTCCCTAGTCCCAAAAGGCAGCACGAGTGACTGCAGAGCTTACAGCCTTTTGGGTTTTGGCCCAGGGGAAGCTGTGGAGCACAGAAATGGGATCCATGCCGGGGCTGGGGACCGGGACCGTTAGGTGAGGGCGCGCGTCGCCCTCCCTTCGCTCAGAGAGGAAGAAAAGCTGGGCGGTTTGGCGGCGTCCGTCGGCAAAGTGGTGCTGTCACAGTTAATCGCCCTGACACCCGGCCAGATGCCGACACCTCCGTGGCCACCACTGCTGGGTGACAGACATCTGTGACATTGAGAGGGAAGCGATGCCCTTCCGTGCCTGGCCGCCCTTCTCCCCCCTCTGCCCTCCCGGGCCAGATTCACCTTTACTGGGAGAAGCGATGCCGAGGTCCACCGTTCGTGTCAGCAGCAGCAGGTCACCCTGTTACTGTTCTCCGCCGGCCTCGGATTTGCTCCCGGTGTTTGCCCGGGGTCACTGACAGCAGCTCCCCGGGGACCCGTTTCTCCCTTTTGGGGCCTCTCTCGGGCCCGCCATACAGCCCTGCCAACCCCGTCCCCCAGCCCGGGGCCGTCCCGCCCGTGCCCCTCTCGGCTCCGCCGGGGGAACAAAAGGTCCCTCTGTGCCCGCCCGGGCGGCCTGCGGGGAGCGGCTTCGCCTCGGGGGNGCCGGCGACGGGACCGGGACCCCCGGGAGCCCTGCCCGGGAACCCCCCCGCGGCCCGGGACCGCGTCACGGTTCCGTGTTGTGACTGATTTTCTGTTGTCTTTGCAGTTGTCGAAGGCTGCGCCTGTCCTGGGGGATGGGGAGCGGAAACCCAATGAAGGTAAGCGCTGGGCGGCTTCCCGGCGGGNCGGGCCCGGGCCGGGCCGTGAGGCCGGGGGTGGCCGTGGGGCCGGGCTCCGGGGCGGCCGCGGTGCCAGGGCGGGCAGCAGGGCTGGCCCAGCCCGCCCTTGGCTTACCACAACTCAGAGGGAAACTGCGTGCGTGCGCCAGTGCACATACGCACGCTCATATATATATATATATATATATCTACACAGACACGGGCGCACACAAAGAGCTGAGTAGCGGCGAGCAGTTTTCTGGGGATTCGCCACAGTGCTGTAGGAAGGGATTTGTCAAATTTTGCTGCTCGCCTCTTTCCCGGCGGCGCTGGTGATGCCCGGCTGGGTGGCCAGGGCTGATCCCCGAACAAAGGCTGGAGCGGCCCCCAGACGGCAGATCTCTGGGGAAGAGACGAAGAAAAGGGCAGTCCAGGATGGTTTGCCGGGCTTATGCCTCCCAGCAGTCCCAGGTACCCCCCAGTCAGGAGATTGCTAAGCGCTTTTCAGAGCCAGGCTTGAAAAATACTCCTTTTTATTCTGTTTTGGGCTAGCAGACTTTGCAGATTCGGGGAACAGCACTATGATCTGATAGGTTCTACTTAATTTGTTCCTGGTGGTCCAGTATGGACAGGACCATTGTGTGGCGAGGAAACAAGGTGGTGCCTCTGCAGCTGCTGTGATTTTGTGTCTTTCTGGTTGCCCAAAAGCCAGGTTGTGACAGTGTTCTCTGCCTCGTTGGTTCATGCAAGTAAATGTAGACCAGAAGGGCAATCAGCCCCTGGGTTAGTCAGAGACGCCTCCTGTGAGTGCCCTGTCTAGTAAAGCCCTGTGCATGTCAGGAGGTTGGCTTCTGTCTGCACTCCTTGGTTCAGCTATGGGATAAAAGGGCTGTGGACTTTGGAACCTTCAGGCTGAGGTGATCATCACCTGCTTTAAGACTATGCTGACCGTGTTTTCCCCTTACGTGCATAGCAGAGCAGATCACTTGTTGCATGGCAGGGTCTGGCAGACGTCTTGCAGGGTCCCCACAGGCTGTGACCTTCAGCGTTATTCCAGCCGGAGGTCAGCAGAGGGCTCCAGCAGTGTGGGCCCAGATTGGCTTTTTTTTNTTTTTTTTTTTTTTGGTAGCAGTCAGTTTCAATTTCTGTAACTATATTGGTGTGACAGACTCCATGTGTGTTGCCAGAGGTTTGTAGCAGGCTGTGCTTGGGATAGGTGTCCATTTTGCATGGGCAAAATTTCTGATTTGCTGGCGGGCTGCCGCCTGTTGTGCTTGACCCTTGCTCCTGCTGAAGTCAACAGAAGAAGGTTCAGTGACTCCAGAGGGATCAAGATGGAGCCTGCTGTGAGGCTTATTTTGGTAACCAGTTCTCTGCTGTTGGTAGAAAAGAGCTAGTGTCCTCATCTGTGCCATTTGTTGTGTCCAGCAAATCCCTCCTGGGGAGGGAAAGAATCGAACAGAATTAACTTCTGTCACAAGAAGGCTGATGGGATTGCAGGAGAAGCTGGTCTGGCAATATAAGTGGTGAGACTCTGATGTTATTGTCCTGGTGCTATTTCAGGTTCTGCAGTGTAGATATATCTGTGAACTGGAAGTCAGGACTCTTGGCATTACCTTCCTGGATCTGCTTCTGTCCTGTGGTTTGACCTTAGAGGTCCTCTCTCTATACCTCAGTTTCTCCTCTGTGAAGAGGAGACGATGACAGGCCTCTGTTACCCAAGGACAGTCCTGTAGTTCCTTCCACTGAAGCTCTTTGGGGCTTGGGGTGAAAGGTGGGTTTGTGTCTTTGGCCATTTTATGCTTTCTCTGAGATGTCAAGCTGAGAGGTTTTTATTTGGGATGGACTTACTCTGGTTGGAGACTGTAATTTTAGCTTCAGCCCCTACCCTTTTGTGCTCAGGAGAGGCTTCCACATGTTTTGTGGCACAGGAAGTTGTATAGGAGTCAGACAAACACTCTTTGTTCCACGGGAAAAGATTTTCTGGTATAAATAAAGGAAACCACCAGCACTTGTGGCTGCACTTTTATTTTTAAAATAACAGTGTGTCTGTATTGCTGCTAAGCTGTTGATGGGGAGGGAGACAAAATGATCATAGACTTTCTCCTTTTCTAGTCCAGCATGTTCTCACTCGACTGCTCCAAATTTGAACTTAAGCTCTGCCTTGAAGAGTTAATGTGGGTCCTGTCTGCGTTTTAACCTTACTTCCCCCTCCATTTACAATGAAGAACCTCTGACTCAAATCTGGAGGTGTTTTGCTGGGTAGGAGTGTGAGTTAATTGTGGGATTAATTTCTAATGTGGGCTGAAGCCCAAATTGCAGGAAGGGAGCAGACCTAGTGGTGTTAGTCCTTCGGTGACCTTCCTGTGCTTCCCTGTGAAAGAGACCTTCTTCCATTCGTGACAGAACCAGTGGAAAGGAAGCACAGACAGAATCAGCCCAGCAAAGTGTGGAATTTAATTCCCAGTACATAGGAGTATGTGTAGGTATGGTAGAAGGGGTAGGACTTTGCTGTGAGGATGACTGTACCTCAGTCATGCGCTCCGGTTTGGTTTGGTTGGTAACTGTGCAAATGAACTACAGAGCATTGCACAGTCTCCATGTGAATGCTCTGTGTCCAGGAAAATAAGAAAGTGTGCCTTTTGTGGCAGGATTTTCTGACTGGTAGCTAGGGAAAGAGTCCCTGGTTCCTTTTCAGAGGCTGATTCAGACTTTGGAAAACTATCATGTGTTAAAGGTAGAAACTCCCAGATTCTTCCTGGGAAGAATTTAGTCCTGTCAAATCTCCCAGATCTCAAGTACAGTTGTCAGGGTGCAGCTGTGAAAGTAAAGACCCTGCAAAAGAAGTTGAGTGTGCTGTTCTGGGGCCAATCTGTAATCTGGATTCTCTGGTGTAATCCAAATTCTTAGGCAGTGCAAACATTTGGGAAAGCATGGCAGACGTCAGTCAGTTTCACTTCACGTTTCTACTGTTTCGGTTTCTGCCTCCTTTATGCCTCAGAGTGGTGTGGTGAGCAGCGTTTCATCTGCACAGGTAACTGCTGTTTTCCCTCCCTCTTACGTTCCGTCCCTCCCCTTGACGTAGGTCTGTAAGCATTTTTATCCTGAACTATGCCTTTACTGCCAGAGTTCTCAGATCCTGTGTCTGGCACAGTGTGAATAATCAACAGTGCAGTTCAGCGACTATCATTGTGCCTGCAGAATTTCCCACGTATTAAATTGTTCAACTTGTTGGAACATAGGCGGTGACTAAGGTCACTCCAAGGGGAAACAGGAAGAAGGAGGTAGTCACAGACAAGATAGGAGAACAGACAGGAGACATACGGCAGTTAGGGGAGGAGGAAAGAGGAAGGGAAGGAACAAGGAACAGAAACATATTGTCTTCTAGACAAGGAATACCAACAAGCAGTCCATGCCTGCCAGGCTGCATTTCCCTTTCACTAGCCACTTTCTCTTTTAATAGCTGCTCACGCTCTCTTGACACTTCAAACTCCTTGGGTGGAAGCTCCTCCCCTCTTGTACCCGCTCTCAGCACTTCAGCACTATGGCACTGTCAGCCCTGCATGACCTAGAATTAACTTTCAACAATTAACTGCGGGCTGTGAGTTCCAAGCCCTGCAGCTTTTGCATTTTTGTGGCAAAGTAACCTTTATGCCAGTTTGTCACAAGTTCAGGGCACTTTAGAAATGCTTACGGGAGACCATTATTTTCCATGATGCAAGCAGTTTGCTCTTATCACTCTGAGTTATCAACCTTGGTGCTGGAGGAGGACTCTGCATACTGTACAGGTGGATCATTATGGTGCATAACAGCATGGGGCAGGTACTATCTCCTTGTGCATACTCTTATCCTCTGCTCCATGTGAGACATCCTCTGTTGCCCGTGTGGTGCTAGAGCTAGGAGGCCCGGAGGGCTCCAGGTACTCACTGTTTGCAGTACTCTACTAGCACCCAGGGTTTGTGTGTGTGAACTTATCTATACTATCTCTCATCTCTTTAAATCTCTCCAACCCTTGACCAAGCAGCAAAATGAAGCTTTGGCAAGAGACTGGGAAACATTGAGAAATGCTTGTGAAATCAGTGCAGATCGCAAGCAGTTATAGTGTTTGCTCCATCTGTAGGGAAGGCATGGGATAATGGCAGATCCACCCTGTTCCCCCTCCCACACTGTCTCATTGTGGTTCAGTAGCCAAATATATAGTCTGGTTAATCCTGGGGGTGCTGTGAGCTTACTTTGAATCTTTCAGTGGGTGGCTTGGTTCCTCGGTCAGAGAGTGGTCAGCGTGGAGACATGGAGGCTGTGACTTGTAGTGGAAGCTGTCATGGTTCCGAGGTGACCTGCTGAGGTGGATGTTCTGCATGGCCAAAAAAGGTAGATGACAGGAAGGGTGAAGATACATAGCTCCATGGTTCAGAGCCTCTGCTTGCTCTTAGAAGTGTCCGTGTGCTGAGGTCTGTACAAAGGATGCTTCTGGCTTTAAAACCCACTGGGGCATCCACTGGCTCTTTTGAAAGGGGTTAAAGGGCAAACCAGTGAAGGGCCTTAATCCAGAGCACAGATTATCTGCTGCAGCTTCAGGTTTTTTTTGGCTGAGCTGATACTCTTGGTGGCAGCTTACCGGGAGTATGGGGAATAGCAGAGAAGGGGTTTGGGGAAGAGTCACCTGTGGCATGCGTCATGGTACCAGGGAGGCAAACAGTGAGGCTCTCTTGTCCATTTTGCCTTTGCCCTCAAGTAGCTGTAGGAAGAGATTATCTTTTTCCTTTCCCACTTGATGTGTGTCTGTAGAGCACAGACAAAGGACTTAGGCCTGCAAGACTGTTAGTGAAGAGCGTAGGGTAGTTGTGTTGCAACTGTCTGGCTCACTTTAGGGGGCGAAGCACTAGACATTCCTGAGCTAAGTTTGCATTAACTTGTTCCCTCCATTCCTCTTTTAGTTATCAAATTTCTGGAAGTCTACGAGCGCAGCTTCTGCAGGACTATTGAGACCCTGGTGGACATTTTCCAGGAGTACCCTGATGAGGTGGAGTACATATTCAAGCCATCCTGTGTGCCTCTGATGAGATGTGCGGGTTGCTGCGGCGATGAGGGCCTAGAATGTGTCCCTGTGGATGTGTACAACGTCACGATGGAGGTGAGGGTCCAGCTTGCAATCTGCCATGCTTGGTTGGAAGGAAGCAAGTCAGCCATCACAGCCACCCCAAGTCCCAGCTCCCAGCTAATTCAGAGGAAGGGCAACCTACCCCGGGGAGCCTCTCTTCTGACTCTGGTGCTCAGTGTTCCACCACGCAGGGTTAAAAGATGAGTTTCCTATGTCTATTTTAGGCTAAGAGGAGAGTCTGTTTTTTGGCCCTTGCCCAAATACAGTAGATAGAAGCATGCAAAGGAGTGTTTCTGCAATGGAGCACTTTGTGCTTAGAGAATGCAAAGGAGCATTTCTGATGGTGTTAACTCTGAATTCCCAAAGAAGATACTCCTTGGGCCCTTGCTCCATCTTTACTCTACACACAGCTGTTGCTCTGAAGGCAGCTGAATAGGGCAAAAGAGGAGAACCTGTCAGTACTCTCTCCTGTGAGGTCAGCCTGTAACAACAGAGCAGGGAATTTGGGTCATTAGCTACCCTGGCACAGCAGGGGTGAAAGGGGCTCTAAGAAACAAACTGCTTCTGTGTCAGCTGGAAAAGCCTTTCTGCCTCTGGGCATCTTCCTCCTTTGTTTGGAGGCTGCTGAATTCATTTCTTGGAAGAGACAGAGGTGGCCATGATAGCAAAGGCTGGGCCTATGGGGAAGATGCAAATTGCTTTAGAGAGCTTTGTTACTGCACTTGACTGTCAGGCTGGATCCCAGCTCGTGTCCAAAATTATGCTGGTGCCCATAACCCGTAACCCGTAGCTCCCTCACCTACTTTTGTCCCTCAGCCTCTTGAATGGCCACTGTAAATATTGCTGTCACTTTTTAATATTGATGAGAGATGTGCAGTGCTACGTGATTAAGCAGCAGGTCCTTGTTATTTGGGCTGTGTTTGAACTGTGTTGGAAAACCTGCCTGTGCCCTTTCATGGTTCCCCATACTGCTTTTCCACTTGCAGGCTCCAGCCTGGCTACCAGAACATACTAGCTTGGTGTAGCTGAGGGTGGTTTTCTTCCTACCATTCCTTGCTGAACTACAGTTCTTGGCTGGTATGCCTGCATGCCTGTAAGGGGTCAGAGGCACTTAAGCAGATCTCTAGAGCTAGTGGTCCAGCCATGTTCTGGGTTAAGAGAATGGAACAATATTCCATAGCTTCTAAATAACTTCTCTGGAGGTATCTGGGGCTGGGGCCTGGGTGATGTCCAGCTTTTCAGGGCTCTTACAAAAACACAGATCTCCAGATGTATTTTGTGTGTCGAGTCACTGAGAAAGGGAGATGTCAGCTGGGAAGGCATGGTGGCTTAAGGAAAAGGAGTTGGATACGGAATTTTTGATTTGGATCTTTGTGTGAGACTGAAGCATTGCTTCTGCACGAGCAGGCTGGATGTTCAGCTACTGTCTGTCCAGCATCAGCCAGGGAGGGCTCGTTGAGAACCTTGCTAGGGTGGTATGCCCTCTCCCATGCCTGTCTCCAAGGCAGTCCACCAGTGCTGGCACCAGGCATGCACGAGCAAACAGAGCTTTGGCATGAGTCTGGTGTTGCTGCTTGCTTGTGATCAAAGGCCTTCCCTGACTGGGAGAATGGGGCCTCAGAGCTAGCTCGAACTCTGCCCTGCTCTTCCCAGGAGCACCTGGGCTGTGAGTGCTTTGCTGCACAGCGGCCTGATTTGGAGCTGTGAATATGAAGAGTGAACAGGCAGTGACCCTCTCTGTTTCTTTCATTCCAGATCATGAGAATTAAACCCCATCAGAGTCAGCACATATCACACATGAGCTTCTTACAGCACAGTAAATGTGACTGCAGGTGAGAATGGAGCAGCACTGGTTCCTCTTGCAATAAACTTACTTTGAGCCTTTCCTTTTTTCTGCCATTGGGTTGGGACTCTTGTTCAGACGCTTCTACAGTCTCCTCAGTTGGTTTGCAGTGGGATGGCTGAGCCTGGGAAAAGAAGCCCTCTGCTGTCAGGGCTCTTTCATCTCTAGCTATCACAGGTGGACAGTGCTAGCCTGCTACTTGGGGTCTTTTGGCACTGGCTACCGGCAAGGTGCAACAGGAGAGCAAAAACACTTTGAGATGGACCACTTGACCTGTGCCATGGGCATCCTGCAATGCTGTCTGTACATGTTCTTCCCTGGACTTGGTGGGAGCTGGGGATAATACTGGAATTATAAGTTCTCTTCTAATGAGGCCTTTGTTCTGTCTTTCCCCACAGACCAAAGAAAGATGTCAAAAACAAACAAGAAAAGTAAGTGACAAGCCTTTCCTCCTTTCTCTTTTGGTGGTTGGTTGGCACTTCCTCTCCCCACTGCCCCTTGCCCTTTTCGTTGGTTGGATAGACTCACTTTAAGAAGGTGTTTTTGGAAATGGCATATGGTAGTAGTGCATGGGGCGATGCTCTGAATCCATTCCAGGTGGGCACAGAAACCCAAATCTGATGGTCCTTCCTTCATACCCCAGACATGGACCTTGCATGACCCATGGCCATGGCAGTCATTCCTAATGCTTTTTCCTGAGTCAGGGAAGTCCTGTCATGTCTGTCCTGCCAGAATGGATTCAAGGTGCAGCCCCCATTCTCCCCTTCCCCCTTCCTGGGTGTTTCTGGTTACTGCAAATTGCTCCCTTTCTTTATTATTAATTTTTTTCTTGCTGCTTGAGTGAGTACTTGCTGGCTTCTTTCACAGCAGCTTGGGTAGGAACTCTGCTGGCTACAGGGAGAGGTGGAAGTAGAGGCCTGGTGGAGGCAGGACTGATGCCATGCAGGATGTGACACTGGTTTTGGTTGGGTGGGGATCTGGGAGGGTGTAAATGGAGGTGGATGTCCTAGCTGGGTCTCAGTGAAGGCTTTCATGAATGGTTTTTTGACTCTGGTGGATTTGCTTTGGTGGCCTGAAGGAGGTTAAGTCACAACCTTTCCTTTACTTCCTCCCCAAAGTAAAAAGGTTGTGGAAAGTAGAAAAATAAGCTCTAATCCTGCAGTAGTTGCAGGGATGAGCATAAAATGCGAAACAATGTTGAAAAGAAAGAGTGATCTCTCTAAGTGAGAGGATCAGCTGGACTGCGCATGACTGGGAAAGCAATTCTGCCATTTAGAGGTGCAGAGTCGGAGAGGAAGGAGTGACTATTTGGAGAGGAGGCTGAATCTGAGACAGAGGGAGCAAACAGGAGAGTGAGAGAGCTTCTTTCACCCCTCTCCTGGTGGTTGTATATTTCTAGCTGCCTTCCAGCCTCTCCTCCTCCCCCTGGAAATCTGCTCCTGGCTGCATCGGACTGCATGCAGCCAGCAGTCCTCTCTGCACAGGGCCGTGTCAGGGACGGTTGGTCTGTGTGGCTCTGTAGTTTGAAGGTGTGCGAGAGTTTGGTCTGTGTGAGCTCTGGTGAGGATGGGGTGTGGGTGTAGCAGCCAGCTCAGACTGTGTTGCATTCACTTTCCTCTTCTAACAGCACCTTGCCTGCTCTTTGCTGGTTCTGCACTCCCCAGGGAAGGAAGGGAAGGGATGGGAGAGACTGGTGTGCTTTGATTTGCGCTGGATTGAAAGTCTTGTTATATTGGTACCCCTCTCCTCCCTTCAGGTTGATTTTCTTCCCCTCACCATCTCCCTGTGACTCCTGCCTGACATGTAGGGCAGAACCGGGATTGAGCTGATGCTCTGACACTCGTTCCAGTGAGACGACTTGAACAGGGCCTAGGAGACACCTATGGTGCTTTCTCTTCTATCCCCCCAATTCCCTTTGACAGCTCTCTCCCGAGGTGGCCTGCACCAGGGAACGAGGGAGCCTTTGCTGAACTGCCTCAGAGCTGGGACTCATTTGCCTGACAAGCCCCGGTGCTTTGCCTAGGGCCTTCTCCTTGCATGTCTCCCTTTCTCCTGTGCTAATGTGGCTCAAGGAGCAGTACAAGCTCCAGCCTCCCTCGCTCCCTGTGCTCTCAATGGCCCATAGGGATCCATGGTTAGTGTCGAGGACTGCATGTCCTAGCCTCTGCCTGCCTCAGCTCCTGCCCAAGAATCAGAGGCAACTGGTGAATTTTTCTGAATGGAGTCAGTGCCTTGGCTCCATCTGCTTGTCTGTCTGGCAGATCCATGTGAAAGGTGACAGGAGGGAAAGGAGGGAAGCTCTGAAAGCTGCTTGCTGGTTATCTCCTGGGTAAAATAACTAGGTCAGGCTTTCCTCTTCTCCCTCTATACCCTTCAGTACTCAGGATGGAGGCTGGCAGAGGAGATGTTACAGACATTCAAGTAAGGTCTCCTGGAGTCCTCTGAACCACAGGCAGGAGGTGAGGCGGATGAGCAAAGCCCTCAGGTTGGATAGCCCTCTCCCACACAGCAGTGCTGTGTAGATCAGATCTCTTCCCTTGTCTGTGACGTGCTCCCATCCCAAGGCAGGATTGCCACCAGCCCTGCAGCAGAGCTATTGGAGCTCAGTTGCCCCCTCCTAGGCCCAGTGCTGGGCAGTGCATCAGGTCAGAGTGGTTTCCTCTTCCCTGCAGAGAACCTTTTCACTCGGATTGCCTCTTGTCAGTTGTTGTGCGCCTGTGCTTGTCGCCTGGAATGGTTGTCTGCACTCACTGCGGTGGCGTGAAGCTTTCACAAAGCTTTCTCTTCCTTCTCCCTCTCACCCCCTGTCCCTTTTCCACTGCCCCTCTCTGGAGGGGGCAGGTGCCCCTCTGAGGCTCCAGCAGATCCGCCTCTGCTCACAGCAGCCTTGCAGGAGGTGGTCTCTGCTGAGTTCCCTGGTGTTGGCTTGGCTGTGGGCAGGCTGGTGCGGAGCTGACAGGAGCGCCGGAGCCGGTGAATGTGTGTGCGAGATGGAGATCTGTGCTTTGGCCCTGGGATTTACCCTCCAGTCCTGCCTCATGTGCTCATCCCCTCCCAGCAAGGCACATGGCTGTATTTTTTTTCTCTTCCTTGCGTTTTCTTCCGTTTTCTCTCTATCTCTCCCTTTCTTCCCCCTCTCTCTCTTTCTCTTTTTTTTTTTTTTGTTTTTCTTCCAGAAAATCAAAGCGAGGAAAGGGGAAGGGTCAAAAGAGAAAGCGCAAGAAAGGCCGGTACAAACCACTCAGCTTGTACGTTTGTGTCCTCTGCTTGTAGACTCTCTTCCCTCCCTCTCCCCAAACCAATCTGCCTGCTTGCTGCTCGCTCAAATCTCACCCTACCCTCCCAGTCACTGGTGGGCTGCAGATCCTGCAGGGGCAGCACTGGTCGTGGCACTGCTCTGGCACTAAGGCTATCTCAGGGAAGGTGGCTTTAGCTTGCTTGGCTCTCTAATCATCAGTGGCGACTATTTTCCTAAGGCACGGGAGTGTGGTGGGTGGATGAGTACCCTGCACCTCTTCACGCCTTCCGGTTTTAACTTTGTCATCTGCTTTCCCCCACTTGTCTCGTGCCCTCACTGCTGTGATGACTGGTGACAGGCAGGGTGGCATCTGCCATGCATGTGTGTATGTGTGTGTGTGCGCGTGTGCACATGTGCGTGTGTGTCTGGTGGAGTCACAGGTGGAGAGGAAAGGTGGGACCATGGGAAGCCAGAGAGGGGGTGCTGGGGAGCCGAGGGGGAGGGAGGCTCTCTGTCTGTTTTTTTTTTCTTTCTGCTGGATTTGGTGGCTTGTCTCTCCCTGTCTCTTTTGCTCTGCCTTTCTCATGGTGGTTCACAAAATTCTGCATTGTAAATTCACGGCCCCTCCATAGGAGACTCTTAGGTGGCAAGGTTGGGATGGGGCTTACAGAAAGGAGGGCAGTGCTGGCTGCAGGGGTAAGCATGTGATGCTGGAGCCCAGCTGCTTTCCAGGGGAGGAGAGACCCTGTGTATTTAACTCGTTTAGCTGCTGGCCTCTTTCTACTCGAATAGTCCACTTCAGAGAACTCCTTTCATTGATGTGTCAATAGCTGGCTGGGACCTCTCACCTTCCCATCCTTGCTTTCCCCTTCTTCCTCCCTCTGGCCTGAGCCGATGGATCCAATGCAGCATTTGTGAATACTGTGCAGAAGGCCTGTTTTCTTTCTCTATGCTAATGCAAGGGGTTGCTGTCCTGGGGCTGTCGGGGTGCTGCTGGAAAATCCATCAGCCCGCAACACTCTAGTGGGCAGCTTGGGGGCTGCGGGAGGGGGCAAGGGGATTGCTTTGATGTTTAGGTGTTGCATGTGTATTTTCTTTCTGCTGAAGCGCTGTAGCTTAGACATCTTTCCTTTTGCCTTTTTGCAGTCACTGTGAGCCTTGCTCAGAGAGGAGAAAGCACTTGTTTGTACAAGATCCCCAGACCTGTAAATGTTCCTGCAAATTCACAGACTCACGTTGCAAGTCGAGGCAGCTTGAGTTAAACGAGCGCACTTGCAGGTTTGTGTCCTGAAGGATGAAACACACAAAGAGAAAGAGAGAGAAAGAGAAAGAGGGGGGGAGCTTGCTTCCTGCTGACTTCTGGCACCAGTGCTATTTGATTACTTCTTTTCTCTGTCCTATGTGGGCCAGAGGGCAGAGGGACTAACTGGGATGAGGACAGAGTTTCACTGTGTCAGAGGGCAGCTGTGCGTTTCAGGTGTGCTCTCAGGACTTGGATGGGGATGGCTCCCAGAGACAGGGCGTTTGTATCTCAGGTATTCTTTATCATAGAATAGGATTATGGAGTTCATGTTGCTGAGATAGGCAGGGGAAGGGTCTGTATCCCTCTGTACATTATCTGTATGCAACTGAGCATGCTGTTGGACAAAGACAAATCCTTAACTGACTAGGATTTGATCACCCCTGTCTTCCAAGCCCTTTTTCTGTGGCTTGTAGATGCTCTGCTGTGTGCAGAATGAGGAAAGCCATTAGGAGTACCCCTCAGGGCTGAGCCTACATCCTCCTTTGCCTTTTTGTTCTTCTAAAAGCCAGGGAGAGCACCCTGTCCTCTTGTACTGTGCTCACAGTTCCCTGTCCGTGTCCCCTCCAGAGCTGTGGCTTGGGACTCCTGAGCTGGACTCAGGACTGTGAATGGAATACAACAGATTTAAGTCTGACCCTGGGTGAAGGCAGAGGTGCCTATTTCAGGTGTGAGGTGGGAGACAGAAAGGCACTGTGGGGTTAGTGATAGTTCAGAGATCCATGCTGTTAGTTCGGAGATCCACGTGTCATCTTGAGTGCTGTCACACACTATCTGTGGCACAGACATGTAAAGAAACTCCTTCCTGGTTCTCACCTGAGCACTTTGGTGAACTCAGTGGGGTATCTTGACTCGCACAAGCTATGTGTGCGTCTCTGGTGTGGGATCATCCTACCTGTCTAGAGGGAGACATAGAAATGGGGTTGCTAATGAGCACTTGGCTCTGACTCTGAACTTGAATCCCTTTCACAGAGATCTAGGAGATTGCTCCTGTTCAGAGAGTATTGCAGTGGCAGGGGCTCAAGGGGAGAAAATAAGGGGGATCCAGGGTCCTCTGTGGCTACATCTTGAAAAGAGGAGACATCCATTGGCTAGGTGGCTAAGGTTGATACAAGTAATAAGTGCTTCCTTTGGGTGTGAAAATGATTTGTGTCTAAGCCAGAGAGGCGTTGGCACTGCCAGCATGGTGGAAACTGCTCTGTATGCAGAGAATTTTTCTGGGATGCTGTCATTTCAGTGAGAAAGTAATTGATGGAGGGGCCAGAATAGAGCAACTTCTGGAGTTAAACTTCCCTAGTAAGCAAAATCCCTGAAGTCTGAGACCAGACTTAATGTTGGCCTTTTCCCCCCTGCTCCTGTTCCCAAAGTCCAGAGTAACTGATAATTACGCCACAAAGTTTGAAGGGTGAGGAATAATAACAAATACAATGAAAAACCAAATAATACCCCAAAGAAGTCATGATGGCAGAAGGGGTTTACTAGTTTCTCTTACTAGTCCCTCTCTGTGGTTGGATAATTAGCACTAAGGGAGGTTTCCAGAGGCGGTGTGTTGGCCAGAAAAATGGGAAGGAGTCATAGGAGTGGTTAGCTTATCAGTTTCCAGATAAAAAGCTGGTTAAGCTGAAGTTCCTCATGCTCTTTCTTGTAGAATTAGAATTGGGGCTTATAGGGGAGGGTAAATTCTCATTTCTCCTGCTGCTTCTTCAGGCCACTGCTGTTCTCTGGTGCTAACCCCCACTCACAGCAGCTAGTAGAATGGAAAGCGCTTACTTTTCACTCTCTTGCCTGCATGAGGCCTTGTTGTCTGCACTGCTTCCAACCCACATAAGAGGCTAGGTGGAGAGCCGAGGGTGTGTGTCTTTTCTGCATGCATTGCTTAGCCTTGTTTTTCTGTGTTTGTGTGTATTTGTGTGTATGGTGTGCAAAGGTGCAAACAAGACACTCGGCTTATCTGTGAGGAAGCCACTGATTCTGCTCCTAAATTTACCCGTGTTCGAGTATCCCCCCTGCTCTGTCCAGGTGAGCCTAGGGGAATAGAATTCATTGACTCGTTTGTGGGATCGAGATTCTCAGCTGATTTGCCCCATCTGCACAGCACTTCACCCCACCAGTGACGTCATGCCATGCCTTAACACCATGTGCTCTTAAACACATTAGCCACCACCCTTCCTTCCCTTCCCTGCCCTACTTGCACCCCCATCACAAACATTAACCCCTGTTCTCTTTTTTTCCTTCCTTCTCCTCTTTGACAGATGTGAAAAACCAAGACGGTGAGCAGCGGAAAAGAAGGGGGAACAGCCCTGTTTCTGGAGCCTGATTTCTCGCCTGGACAGAATAAAACAAAACAAAACACTAATCCAAATGAACCCTAAAAATGAAGGATCGGTAGAGCACAGCACTTTCAGTACGGACGATGGACTCCGGAAGGAACATTCCCCAAGGCACCCGCCGCACAGAATTCACCTTTGGGTTTTGAACTGTTTTATTTTATTTTTCTTTTTATGCTGCTAAATAACAGAGCCAGGAAGACTTATAGGGGTGTATTTGATGGGTTTTCCCATGCATACATATATATGTGTGTATACATGCATATACATATATATATATGTATATATATTTTAACCACATCTATATATACATATATGTATATCTTAACCACACACACACACACACATATATATAATATATATATATATACTGATTATTTTTTTTAACATTGCTAATGTTATTGGTGTCTTCACTGGATAATACTCGACTGCTGTGGACACAAGCGGGCTACTTGGGGCATAAGAAACAAGCTAAGACTGGACTTGAGTAGAAGCGCTGGGTGTAAACTTCTTAACTCTAACTGACTTGTGCGGCCTCCGCTGTTTCTCTGTAGAGTGTGCTGTACCACAAACCACCTTCTCCTTGCCTGGGACAGGGAGGAGAGGTGATGGAGAGGATGGGCAGGGAGTTCCAAAGAGCGGCATCCTAGGGTGCGATGGGTCAAAGGCCAAGGAAATGGCCATCTCCATGATCAAGGATTCCTCCTCCCCTCTCTTCCCCCAACCTTTGCCCTTATTCGTCTCATAACCTGCCTGCCTTGCTGGGACATGGGATGTCAGTGTACATTTTGCGTTGACTTTATTTGCTGTAGAACCTTTGCCAGAGAGACCTGCTGGCTTCTTCTCTTAAGGATGGTGGGCAGCTGATGCGCACTAACTTTCCATTCAAGGAAATATCAC
This sequence comes from Machaerirhynchus nigripectus, assembly GCA_013397975.1. Lineage (NCBI taxonomy): Eukaryota > Metazoa > Chordata > Aves > Passeriformes > Dicruridae > Machaerirhynchus > Machaerirhynchus nigripectus. The sequence continues at coordinate 1,605,643 of VZRQ01004652.1, read as the reverse complement.
AGGAGTCTAGATTTCCCGCCCTTGGTGGCTGCAGAAGGACACAAGGTCTACAGTGTGCTGAAGCAAGAATGGGGACCGGTGCATAGCCACACAGTTGTTCAGCACTGTCTGCTTTCTTCATGCACAGAGCTGCCACTCAAGAGCATCCAAGATGCTTACGGAACATTTCTGGAAAGGGATATTAATCAAAAGTATATACACAGTAGTGGGGGTGTGTGTGTATGTATGTGAATGTATGCATTTGTGTGTATGTATGTATGTATGT
>VZRQ01004652.1:1565926-1605157 GCA_013397975.1 Machaerirhynchus nigripectus | reverse complement strand
AGGCAGCTGGAGTCCCTTAGCTGTGTCGTGAGGTTCTTGGCTATGTGTGTATCTGCAGTGTAGGCTGTGGTGTATGTGAAACCCACCTTACACACGCGCGCACACACACACCCCTGAAAGTGTGTTTGTACATCTATGTGGATATATAATCTAGTTCTGTGATTAAAATTATTATTATTAATAATAATAATCAAAAAGGTACTCGGTCTGTGTCAGAATGCTGCCAAACATCATCTGCAATTGAATTTTCAACGCCTGATAATGTACAACACGGAAAGCTTCCAAAAAAGACAAGACAGTCTAAAAACAGACTCACAACAAGCGACTACTAACCACTAGGATCTCCCCATCCGACTGATGGCTTTCAGAAGGAGAGAAAACACACGGGTGGGTGCTTGCATCTGCAATGTAGAATATTCATGCTGCATCGTGTGCAAGACGGAGGTTTCCGATTGGGGGAGGGAAGAGAAAGTGTTTTATATACTTATTTAATATCCCTTTTTAAATTAGAAATTAAACAGATAATTTAATTAAAGAGTAGGGATTTTTCAGTATTCTTTGTTAATATTTAATTTCAACTATTTATAAGCCGTACCTCCTTTTTTTTTCTTTTTTTTTTTTTTTTTTTTTTTTTTTTTTTTTTTTTTGTACTGGTTGTGTATAAATTTAACCTTCCTGTTGTCCCATCCCGTCTCTCCCCAATTGTTGGCAGAGTCAGTAGCATGTTATGGGCAGTTATTTAATTAATTTCTCTAACACCTACCCCTACACATTCCTATTGAGACAACGGTTAGATATACATCTACATACTATATATATATTTGGCTATGTGTTTGTATATATATATATGTTTATGTATATGTGTGATTCGGATTAAATAGACACTACGATTTTTTTATATATGTAAAAAGAAGAAACAGGAAAAAATAGAAAATTCTACATCTTGAATCTCTCTCCTTTTTAATTTTAATATTTGTTATCATTTTATTTATTGGTGCTACTGTTTATCTGTAATAATTGCGGGGAAAAAAGATATTAACACTACATATTGTGTCTAGTGAATTTTTTCAAGATATTCCTTAGTACATATTTATTTTTAAACAAAGAAATTACAGATATATCTTAAAAAACATCGACGACGACGACAAACAAACTTTTTTTTGTATTAAAGAATTTAATTCTGACCTTGATTTCCTTTGCCTTCTCCTTCTGCCTTGCATCCTGGTTTTCTTCCATTGTGTAACAGTTTCTCCAGCATTGCCTCTGGAGGCTACAGGGCATCAGCAACCTACCAGCTGGACTTGGATTTGGGGCCAGAGCCTCCAAAAGCATCTAGGTACCTAAAACCCATTGAAATGAGTTGGAGGTAGGCACCAGAATCTTTGTGTGGAGCTCAGCCGGAGTTCCGTGCTTGGTGAGAAGAGGGTGGTGTGATGGGCAGGACCAAGGGGGCAGGACTCCTGGGTTCCTTCCCAGCCTGATGCCAAACAGTGTGGTGACAGTCCCAACCCTGCCTCTCTCCTTTCAGGAGCCAAGTCCCATGAGCTGGGTACTGTACAGGCATGAGTAGATGCAATCCTGGTGGAGTTTACAATCCAAGGTGAAAGTAATGCTCTGAGCCTGCCCTTTCTGGTAATGGACTTGGTGTTTGCATTTGGACCTGTGTGTATGTACCTCACTGTCAGCGGTGGCTCAGCCAGACCTTGCCATCCTGGACGACACTGAACAAAAAACTGTTCAGCTCTGACAGCGCTCATCACTTCATGAGGGATCTTGATACCATTGCATCTTTTGTGATGTGCTTTGGGGTCTTTAGGAGGAAAAACTTTGGCAGTGGTGTCATTTCCTCGTCATCCATGGAGATGAATGTGTCATGTGTCAGTCATCTGGCCGCACTGGAAAGGAGCATGCAGGATGTTTCCTGGATGTCTGGGAGGTGACTCCCTCAGGGTAATACAGACCACTGAGTTCATGGCTGCATCGTTCCTGCTCTTGCAACGGTAAAGAATCTGGCTTCTATTTAGGATGGACTCAGGTAGCTCAACAGGGGGACCTGCAGTCACTGCCTCAGCAGAGGGTGGAGCGGAGGAAAGAGGATGAGTACCTGAGGACACTTTGATTCCTTGTGTTCAGTAACATCTTGTGGACTGCAGCAGTGAGGTGAGAAGGTGAGGCATCTGGATGTTTCTGCACGAGGAACCCAAGGAGTTGCTTCCCCTTGTGTATTCACCGCTGGCTTTTGTTCTGTGTGGATCTATGGGCTCTTTCGCTTGGGGCTGTGCAAGATGATGAAGACAGCAAGTTTATCCTCAGGAGACTTGCACTGCCTCTTTGTGACCTGGGAAATGTTTACAAGTCACTTAATTGGAAAAATGGAAACCAGCAGGTAAGTGCTTCTCCCCTGGGCTGAGCTGGATGTGAAATCTCAGCATGAGGGGATCCAGGTCTCCTGGATGGATGAGTCAGCATGTTCCTGCTGTCAGTCACAACACATCAAACCCTGTCCCACCAATGGCAAGCTGGACTGGCTGCTCCTGGTGCCTACCTCTCCTTCCCTGCCTCTAAGGGCTCAGGAGAAGTAGGATATCTGCAGAGCCAGGTGACCTGGTAGCCACCTACTTCATGAGACAGTGGCTGGAAGACATATTTCAGATGGGACAGCTGATACAATTTGTTTGTGTGGATGCAGCAGAGCCAAGGTAGTTGCCTCAAACAACTGCAGCAAGACCCTGCCCTGCCCAAGCCAGCTCTGACAGGGGTACTTTGGGCTCTGGAAGCAATCCAAGCCTTTATTCTCCAGGGTGGGTATAACTGGGCTGTCATCTCTTGTGAGGAAAGTCATCATAGCTCGGTGTTGGAAGCAAGCTCAGGCTGGTTGGAGAGGCTGTACTGATTGAGAACCCTGCTTTTGGAGAGGCTGGGACACAGGAGCACAGTTGTCCCTCACCCCGCCCAGAGCTCGCCTGTGCCCTGGCCCGAGGTGAGGCAAGGACACGTGGAGGGAGGCCAGGTTTTCAGGCTGGCACTGTGATCTTGTCATACAGCCTTTCACCCTGTGCATGAGAACGTTCCCTGAAAAGCTTCTGGTCACGTCCACGTTTTGGTTGCTGGCTAATTAAAATGCTATCTTCAGGCAGCCAGCTGATGCTTTCCTCGTGCCTGCTGCATTTATTCTGTGGGATTCAGAGAGCAGAGGCACCATGAAAGGCAGAAAAGGGTGCCCTGGGCAGACACAACAGAAAACCCCACTGGCAATGGAATAAAGGGTGCTTTTGGTTGGAAATCCTGTCTGTCTCTCCCTTTTGGCACCTGCTAGCTGGTTTAACCCCTTGTTGATGATGTCTTGTACTGCTCATCAGGTCTGTAAGTCAGCCAGGCTCTGCTTGGGCTCCATTACCACCTACGGTATCTGTGTTAGAAATGCCTATAAAGCTCCTGTCCTTCAGCATGGTCCCACAAAGGACCTTGGAAGCCCAAAGGAAATTCATTTCACAGGCCATGCCCTCCTCTGTCTGCCCATGGGACCTTTGGTAGTGAGAGATGGGTATTTTTATAGTAGTCCATGTGGTGAATGTGCAGGCAGTCTCTCTGTGCTTGGGATGGCTGAAATTCAAGGCTAATCCTGATCATCCAGCACAAGGTCTGCAGTCCTGGTCTGGGAAGCACCGTGCTTGCTCCCAGCTCCCCATTTGGGGCCAGGCCAGCGTGGCCCTGGTGGCACTGTGCCACACCACAAGCAGCTGCTGGCCCCTGCTTTGCCCCACAGCGTCTGACACCCTGCACGATGGAGTGGCTGAGCTGCTGGCCATCCCAGAGCAACCAAGCACTCGTGCCTGGATGTCCAGCCAAGTACCCCGTATCTTGTAAGAGGTGGCGAGTTGTGGATAAGAGCAGGGAGATGATATCCCCTGCCCAGCAGTGAAGGAGGGTGTGAAAGGAATGCAGAGAGTGCCTGGCCACAGCTTTGGGGGAGGCTTGCCCTTCGGTGTGGGGAGGTGGGAGGACCCCGGGAGCTTTGCATCATGAAAGGGAGAAGGGTCAGGTTCCCCTTCAAAGGTCAGAGGTTTGCTGGCTGCCTGCATCAGGACAGTATCTCCAGAGGTGCAGCTTGCTGTCTGTATGAGGTCTGTGATTACAGACATACGCAGGGAAGTGGGCTTGCTGGGCAAGTGCTACCTGTTTACCTGCCCAAGACTGGCTTCCCAAGGTCAAAAAAGCCTTTCCATAAGGATTTCTTTAAACTTGCTTCCTGAGCTGCCTCCATACATCCAGGTGAGTGATGCTGCCCATCCACAACTGAGAGACATCTGGAAATATCTGCAGTTCTGGGCTATATCTGTACGGTGTGACACGGGGCTAATCTTGCTGGTTCCTGCTCTGTATTTTTACCTTTTTTAGATGCCCCAAACACTTTGGGAATGAAAAAAAAGCCCCATCCCTCCCTAGCCTGTGTGTTCCCAAGCATCTCTTTAGGCATCGGGGCTGCCCACTGCAGCCAGCTGACGTGGGGTTCTCTGGATATTTAGCACCCAGGTGCCTCTGCTGCCCACCCCACCACACTGCCCATCTCCTGGCCAAGCCTCATGCATGCAGCAAGGGGAAGGCATCCTGCAAGCCTGATTCCAGCACAGCAGGGCTTTACTTTGGGGCTTGCTTTGACACCTCCTTTGACAGCTATTCTGAGAGCTTGGTGTGCTCCATGCTTGGAGTGTGTTGTGTGGTGGGACCCAGGCTAGGGAGGGTGTCTGGCTCTGCTCAGCCCCCTGCCAGGACTGAGATGCCAGGGTGATGAGTGTCAGTTCCTGCTGAACATTCCCCTCGAAGGCTCATGTAATCCCAAAACAATCTGGGATGCAGGTCAGGATGCCTTGCTCCCAACCTGTGTGGTAAGTTGTAGGTGAAAAGCTTTGGCCCCAGATGGCATTACCTCTGAATCTTGGTCAGATGGGTCTGTGGTGAAAAAAGGGTGTGATTGATGCAAGCCCTTGAGCCCCTGCAACCCTGTTCAGTGGGAGCATTATCTAGGGAGAGATAAAAAGGGGAGAGACCTCACCCCTTAACTGCAAGCCTTACTGACAGCTCAGGAGAGGCAGCACAAGATGAGCAAAATTATCAACTTATGCAAGTAATTCAGTTCCATCACCTTTTCAGAGATCTTAAGGCCTAAGCCCTTCACCTTCGTTTGCCCATAACTCCTACCTGAGCCATGGTGTATACTTTGGAAAGGTGTCCAAGGTGCCACAAACATATGGATACCAGGGAGTAGATGTTTGTGTCATTGGCCTCCTCTCCAGAAGCAAGACTCCCACCAGCATGCCTCCCTGCCCATCCTTCTGTGCTCAGCTCTGACGCCACAAGTGCAGAAGCAAAAGCCCCAACAGAGATTTATGGTGGACTCATTGCTTTCAAAGAAACCCCTCACCTTGCTCAGAGGCCTGTGCAGATACCAACTTTTCTGGAAATTAAACTTCCTGCTGATCATCTCTGCTTTTTTCTTCCCAGCTCCAGTTCGCTCATTCCTCCTCCAAGTCCCCTTCCTTCTGTAGGGCAGCTTGCTGGAAGGTTCAAGCCTTCTTTTGTGCACTGCAAGGACCTCACATTTGGGAAAAGCAGCCTGGAGACTCCTGAGCAGATCGTGTTCATTCTAAGGTGTTGTTGCTCCTGGGGATAAGAAGCTAACTCCTACTTACTTTGATTTATCTCACTACTGCAAGTGTGGTGAAGGGGGGTCAACAGCACAGGATATGATTGTTTCCAGTCTTCATAGGCATAATCAATTATGAGTCACAGGTTCATCCTGAGTTATTTAGTGACTAATCTGAGGCTGGTCTTGAGGCTGAGGGCAAATTTCTTGTTGCAGGATTGGCTATACAGAGCTCTGTGTTGTGGATGTGCAGTGTAGACTTAGTCGATACGCAGCACCTGGGAGAACTGGCTGAGCTGCCGGAGGAGGTGCTGATGAGTCAGGGAGTGGCACTGCCCTCTGCACCAGTACCCCACTGGGGTGGCTGGATGTACAGTGCAAGTGGCTATGACTTTTCTGAGTCACTTTGTGGGACTGAGTGTGATCCACACCCTTGCTAAATTGTTGGGACCAGTCACGGACTCAGAGACATCCCAAGAGGAACAATTTGTGGGTTTAGGTTGTCTTGTTAGCCATGTGCTGCTGTCCTGAATAGCCTAACCTGTTGCACTGCCTGGACTCTGTCCTTATCCTTACCCTCTGTTTTCTCTGACTTAATTTCACCCTTAAGTTTGCAAATGTGTCAGTAGGTGTGTTCCCTTTCTCTCTGACGTAGACCCCTCATATGCCTGTGGAGTCTGATTACATCTCCTCTGGAGTAATTTCTTGGCCAGTGACATAAAATGGATCTTCAAAGCCCATGGTGTCAGCTCATCGAGCTCTGCCCTCAATCATTCCTCTTTGTTATATCCCAACATCTTTCATATATAAAAATAATACTCCTTTCCCCTCAAAAGTTTTTTACTGCTGAACACACTCAAAGGTGGATCACTCCAAAATCACGGAAGAGGCAGCTGGCTCTGAACATATCCCCTTATGTCTCTCTCTAGATGCATCTCTCCATGGTTGCTCTTTCTCAACCTCTTCTGGCAGTTCTGCTTTCCAGGGTGTCCCCTCCCACTGCAAAGCAGCTTTGCCCCAGATACATTAGCTTATCTTTTCCCAAGTTAAATCTCATTTTGTTTCCTGCTCATTTCTAATCTCTCTAAATCCTTTTGGAGGATTTCTCAGTTTGCTCTGGAATTTGCAATCACTTCTGCTGGAGGTGGCAGCTTGGGGAGTTCATGGGAGAACCTTCTCCTTGGTGCTGCTGAGTCAGGAGGGTGCTGTGGCTGCCCGTGCTGGGGTGGTGGTGGTGCCCACGGAGTGGATGCAGTGCGGTCCTGCACGTAGCTATGCTCAATCATCTGGTGAGCCGTGTTTCTGCCTCACCATCAGATAGGGATTGCCTAGCACAGCTGAAGGGATCGTGGGAGTCAGCGAGTCCTGGTCTGTAGAACAGAGCAGAGGTGTGGGAAGAGAGGGAGCTGCGTTCATTTCCCAGCTGGATCACTGATACCTCGCTTTCCCTCCCTTGCCTTAATTTCTCCATGCATAAGACAAATCCTATCCTCCTTTTTGGGACCCTTGACAGACACCAAGTGCTATTTACTACTTCTTATTTTATTTCCAGTTAGTAGAAGGCTTCCATCGTGCTGAAATTATTAGGGTTCTCTGAATACCTTCCCCAAAGCAGGTAAGTCATTGGCCCCTCTCCACGAAGTCCCAGGGGCAGTCACGTCTCCCTGCTCCTCCCCATCATTTGAGAGAGAACCTCAACAGGTGTTTGGGTACCAACAGCTTCTCCTGCTCTTTACAAGGAGACAGAAGCAAACAGGGTAGGGGGGTGGAAGGGAGGGGGAACAGCAAGGCACAGCTCAGGAGGGGCTTTGTTGGCTGGGAGAGATAGGACATAGTGCAAGGGTGATGAGGATGGAAGGTAAGGGGTGCCCTGTGAGGTGAGGTGAGGTGAGGTAAGGTGGGAAGATGAGGAAGAGTAGGCTGGCTGTGTCTCAGGAGTGGGGTGGGGCAGGTGTGAGATTATCTGGCAGCCCTAGGTGCAGGGAACCCTCCCAGTTGTGAAACATCCTGCGCTCCCATGGACACATTTCTCACTGGTGTGAATTGCTTTGAGTGCTGGAAAACTCATGGTGAGGGTTTGCAGAAGGGCCTGAGCTTCCATCCTCTACAGCACCTGATGAACCTTCCCTGGGCAGCCCCTTGGCCTCCCCCTGCCACAGAGAGCCCTGGTCCAGACAGGGGGGTCGTGAGATCCTGTGGCTATTGACTATGCAGGTGAAGAGGCACCTGCTAGAGCCCAGGATGGCCAGTGCTGAGACTCTTGTGCTGCTTACACCAGCAGGAGACCAGTGTGGTGTGGAAGACTACCTGCTTTTAGCCAGCCCAAAAACATTTTGGTCCTTCATGCTCCTGGAAACGTGAAATCCAACATGACCCAAGTATACTAAAAAGCTCAGAAGGCAAATGTGCCCAGGTTGCATTGGTTTTCAAACTGCTGTGAGGTTCGGCTGGGCAGGTGGTTTGCCGGCAATGACTTTCCTTCCTAGCCTTAAATCCTGCCAGTGAGTCCCCTCGGGCGTGCTTCAGACTCTGCTCTTTAGGCTCTTGCCACATCCCTTTACATCCAGGTTCCACCCGATTTTTAATCCACTCCCCATCTTCTGGTGCTGTCAGTCTCAGGCCTTTCCTAAGCCTGGAAGGGAGCTGTATATACATCCTTGTCTCACTGGATATTTTACAGTTTCTCACCCAGTTTTAAGTCACTTGAGCTCTATTTGCCTCTTGGGCTGTAGATACACACAAACCGCAGACGTCCAACCAGGGGTATCCACAGCAACTACTAAATATTTTTTTCCAGAGGGGACCTTCAAGAAACATTGGTGAAGAGGTGAAGTTTCAGCTGTTCTGTGCCAGGGTACGTCACCTTCTGCCTATCCGAGGGCCATTTCAGTGGGCTGTTACAACAAAGTATCTTTACATCCCCTTCAGGCACCCCAGACATCCCTGCACCATGAGCCAAACCCATTAGCTCCTCATCCCCAGTGTCCTGGGATCACTCAGAACCGACCAGAGTGCTGGCACCCTGCGGCTTGCTCATTGGAGGCTCTGCTCCAAGCAGCGAGTTTTCACTTTTTTTTAAATCACATCGCCAAGTTTTAATGCCCAGCAAGAACTTTGACCCTTATCCAGGGATTAGTTGTTATCCTTAAGAGCTTTCTGCAGCAAGCCTTATAAAAGAACTCCAGCTTTGGAGAATGTAGGCAAATCATGTCCACTGGTTTAATTTTCTTTATTAGCTGACTACCTCGTTTTTCCATCCACAGCTCTCAGATATTGTATCCTTGCTCCAGGGGAAGGGCTGTTCCCATCAGTTCACAGGAAGTTCACTGCTGGGATTCTTGCTAACACCAAGCCACCCTCAGCAAGAAGGGGAAATGTTGGCTTTGGTGAAATTAAGGGAAAAATGTTATGTTCTCTCATCAGGCTGTTTCGCATCCCACTCCAGCACAATTAGGCAGTTATGGAGGGCTGCCAGACAGATCCTGTAAAGAGGCAAAATGTTTTAAATAGAGGCTGTAGAGGCAGCTGAGGTTAAGCAGGAGTAGCAAAATCCATTTGGCTGATTAGCAAGTTTCTTCATGAAAAGAAATGTGGGCATCTGTGTGTCTTTTCTCGTATCTCTGCCATAGCCTATTTCAAGTATAATCCTGTTTACTGAGCAGGATTTCAGTAATGCATAAAGGGGAATTTCTGTTCTGGTTATTGGCTGTTATGTTTCATGTGTGTGCAAGGTACACAGATGTGGGAAAACCAGGAGCACAGTGTGTTTTGCTCTGAATAATTAGAGGCAGGATTCACAGGTATATTCTGGCTGCTTTCAGCCTTTCCCGTGACAGAAAGCAGCTGCACACCCAGCATTAGCCAATCTGCTAATAGGCTGTGTCACAAGACACAGCATCACCCTGTCTCACAAAGCAACTGCATTGTCCTCCCTAAGCTTATTGTGTGAAATATCACGGGAACACCACCAAATCGTGTTCCACAGACTGTTCCAGACTAAACATCCACGGCCCAGCTCCCTGACCCAGATTGAGGGTCCTTGAGGGAAGAGAGAAGGCACCTTGCTTTTTCTGTGCCGAGAGCCCAAGAGGTCTGTGTGCTCGATCAGCATCTCCACGCAGACCCGCCTGTGTGAACAGACACCAGTGCATCCAGAGCCTCCTCATTTTCTCGTTCAGATGATAAGTGTGTGAACATGCTAGTGACAAAAATCTTGTCTGTGGATACCTCTGAATTAGATCCTTGGCTCTTTCAGTCCAGGCAGCTTAGAAGACACCAGAAAACAGTGGATCCTTTGAGTCCGGGGTGCTGGCTAGCGCTGGGTGACTGGTCTCTAATTCACTGAGGGTTAGAGGGTGTGAGTAAAGATGGAAGGCAGAGTAAGGATGGGAAACCTGCTTGGAGGCTACTGCAGAGAATGAAAGGAGTTTTGGATAGGATCTTGTAGCCAAGACAAACCAAAGCTGTGGCATTTATGGGAGATTCTTTTTGCCAAACCCTTTGTTTTATCTTGGTGTAAAAGAAACTCACTATAGGTTATGGTGTTGTGCATTACAGGTGGTTCTGTACCTCAATACTCTGCCAGAGCTGGGAGTCCTGGGTTGTCTTCCCAGCTCTGTCCCTGGTTTCCTAATTAGTGCGGTGTCAATCACTACTCTAGTCTGTGCCTCAGTTTCCTCAGCTGTTAGTGGTGATAAGAGTACAGTGATGATAACAGTACTGAGCTGCCCTGGGGCATGATCTGTAAGTGAATTACCGGTGAGGAGTTAAAGAAGAATTAATTGGTGGCCTCTGTTGGGTGCTCAGAGATTCCTCAATAGCGGCCAGCGAGTGGCAAGCAGGAGTTTTGTGTGCTGTGCCAGGCACGGCTTTCACAGCCTGTCCCTGGGCCTTCGCTCCTCGCTGCCTGACTCCAAAGGGAAGTCACGCTTTGATTAGGACAAGCGCTCATCAGTCACGTAATGTTATTTCCAGGTGTGCAGCAGGCTGTGTGGGCAGGGTGGAGCAGCTTCCCAGCTGCAACTGTCTTCCCTCGAAGCAATACGTAATGAGAGAATCCAGGGCTAACATTCTCTAGGAGACCCCTGCATGTTGCATGTGATGACAAAGAGAAAGGAAAAAATTAGGAGAAACAGAGCAAAGTGGGATGTTGCTTGTAGCACACTCGTGCTGTAGTGTTTTAACCATAAACTGGTAAAAACTAGGAAGCACAGCTCTTCAGGAGAGAAACCTGGAGAGTGGGAAGTATCACATAAAGTCTGGTGGGAGGGTAACATCAAGAACTGGAAAGAAATGTCTGCTGAAAGGTGAATTTGGCCTCCAGCTTCAGAATATGAACTGTGAGTCTGGGGAATGACAGCTGCTTATTAGGTTTCAAGTTTTCTCAGTCCCTGAACCCCTCTTTCAGGGCTGTTTCAGAGCTTTTCAGAGAAGTTGGGTCTGTAGATCTTTGCAGAACACCCAGCAAAGTGTCCTACATCTTAATTTCTTCTGGATCACTAAGATGTAGTCATGAAACCTGTGGAGATCTCTGGAACACAGGCAGTAGATCACCCTTGGTGGATCATTTCTCCTCTCTACACTTCAATTTCCTTTCCTGTGAAACAAGGATGTTAAAACTTAACATCCTCCTAAACAGCAGCTTGGCGCCTAGAGTCTGGCAGGGACTATGGGTCAGGAGCAAGAGGCAGGGGCAGAGCAAGGGGGCCAAATGTAGGTCTGAGAGAGGCCCCAGGAGACCAAGACTCTTCACGGATAGGGAATGGTGCCTGGAGCACAGCTGAACACAGGCGTTGGGAAGAAGGCAGGTGCTCAGTGCTGGCGTCTGCTCTGCAGCCATTTGCACAAACTGCACTGGGTGTTACGCCAGTCACTCCGGGGTGCTGGGGTCCCCAGTCCGTGGGGGCTGTCCTGTGCCTCAGGCCAGGATGCTATGCCTGTAACCCGCTCCTCTGCATACAGAGCAGGTCCTCCAGGAAGCCAGGCCCCCTATCCCCATGGGTTCTGCCTCCAGAGATGGAGCCTCTCTCCCCTGAGAACGGAGCAATGTGGCAGTGCTCTCAGACCTTGGCTTGTAACAGCAGTAACCTCCGAGCTGCTGACTGTTGCTCAGCAATAAACACCACTCGTGCTATTAATAAACACTATCTGTCAGCCTTGGTATTTGTAATGCCGGGACACTGTGCCCTGGCATGCGGAGCCACTCAGAGACCGAAGGCCGGATTCAGAGATGAGTCTAAACTGCTGCGAGGTGCTGCATCGTGCAGCCCTGCAGCCCATGACTGTTGCAGGGTGGAAGGTCTCTGTTCTCCTTGGTGTGTTAGACAGGCTTCAAGTTCTGCCCCACAAGGGATTTCCCCTCCTGTCCTTTGCAATCCCAGAGCACTGACAGTCACAGACAGGCTCTACCCACTGCCATAGACTTCCACAGATCTAACAGGATCTCTGGACCCATGTGAGTCAGTGAAAATACTTCAGCTTTTTCCCCGTGATGTTGTGCCAGTACATTCAGCTGAATCAGCAAGGGAATGCTGTCTACTCACACCGTGTCTTTGGACTCACAGTCCTGCTGTAGGTGGTTTCACGCAGCAGCGCTTGAGAAGTGCTTCCCTGTGCACAGAGGCTGTCAAGAGAGTCTTGATGGGACTGGTGCCTCTGAATGATGCACATGGATACTGCTTGCCACATGAGACTTCTCCACCGGTAGCCTGGAAGAAAAATAGGAAAGACAAGGAAAATGAAGCGTTTATGGGGGCTGATCATGTTGTGCTGAAGCTCCTGGCTGCTTCCAGCTGGCTGCAGTGTGAGCCATCCCTGCATCAAGCTGGTGTGTTCTCCGCCGGGGTTAGTCTGTACCCAGGCTGGGCCGAAGGGCACTGGTGTGAAGCTGCGGGGGGGTGTGCACGGCCGACGGTCCGATGCAGCAGGAAAGAGCTGGTTTCACCTGCAGCCGCAGTGTTTGGCCCTGGCAGCAGAGCTGGGGTGGTGGGTGTGTGGCTCCCCCTGAGCTCAGGGGCAGGGAGCGGGGCTGTGGGCGCTGGCGAGCCGGGGAGGGGTGCGGGTGGCACCAGAGGGGAGCAGCGCGGCCCCGGCGCTGCTGCTGCTGCTGGGTGCGCGCCGGCCTCGGGGGCTGGCTGGGGCTGCACCCCGGGGCTGCTTCGCCCTTTGCCACCGTAAGAGCAGCTGTGGAGGGTTTTGGAAGGGCGGTGGGAGAGGAATAGCCAAGCAAACAGTGAGCTGGCCGAGCAAACTGCGGCCAATGTGAAACAATCGGGTCCCGTTCTGCAAAAGCTCAGCAAATACTGCGTAAGACCTGCTGCTGGCAGTGGTGCTTGCCCCAGTCATCAGGTAGAGCGCTATCAGAGGGCAGATACAGAACAACCTGGGGAGGCAGGGAGAAGTTGTGCAAGAGAAAGCTCTGGCCAGCATGACTCAACACTCATTAGCAGCGGCACACCTACGAGAAGCCCATTAAAACTGAAAGGAAGAAGCTCAAGTACCTTATTTCTTCCCTTTGTTGTAAATAATCTCTTTTATCACCGCACATCTCAGTGTCTGCAGAGACGGCAGCAGAGAGAGGAGCACCCTGTGTTGTAATCCCCTCCCTGCTCTGCCTGTGCCCCTCTCTCCTGCCCCATGGCCCCTATCAGCCCAACTCCAGGCCTCGCAGAGCTCCCCCAGACTGATGGGCTTGTCAGTGGTGTGATCCAAAGCCCATTTCTCGCTCACTGCCGTGGACTCAGCCTCTTCAGAGCCATCCACCCTGATGTCTGCAGCCTCTTACAAAGGCCAAAGTAGCCAAAGGACGGTGAACCGTCCTGCACTGGGCTGACAGTGCCCGTGGCACAAGTGTAGAGCTGCACCTGGGAGATGCCCTCAGCTTTTAGGTTCAAGCTGGGCTCTCCAAACACCATCCACCTGCCACCTTGCCCTTGCCTGCTTGCTGGTTTCTTGGACATGCAGTTGAAGAAAGCATCGAACTAAGGAGGGAGGAGACTTCTACATGTCTAGGTGTAAGTACCCTGACCTGGGGGATGTGTGCAGAGTGGAGACATGAGCAGAAACTATGTCTGCAGTACACCTGACAGTGGTGTCCCTTGCTGGTGCATCACTGGGATATGGCTTAGTTTTTCTGCTCCTAGTAAAGGCAACAAAACATAGGTTTACACCGATGCTTGGTACACAGCTCTAGGACTGGCTGTGGAGTAAACCTCCCTTAAGTCACTTCTCCATTAGTGTTTTACAGGGAGATAGCTAAACCCAGTCATCCCTCGGGTATGTCTGCATTACATTCCAGATGGAGGATTGCATTTTGGTAAACAAACCCTGATGAGCTTGGGTTTTAGTCTGAGTTTTAACCTATTTTTCTGCCTCTTGGCATGAGTACCAGTAGTGGCGTGTCACTGAGATGTCTGGACTGCACACCGGTCTTAGACCAAGCTTGGCTGTCTGCTGCTGCTATCCGTAGTCTCCCATTAGTCCCCATCTAGTTTAAAGATAAAGGGATGTCTTCCCAAGCCATTCCCATTATTTAGAACTGCTCTTTTGTCACTTTATGTCACTGTCAAACTCTCGTTGCATCCTCTACTCCAAAGCCACCCCAAGTGTTCCCCTTCTGCCCTGCTGCTCCTAATATGTCTGAGCTTTTGGGCTTGCTGGTCTGGGCTAAGGTGGGCAGCCCTCTTGCAGTTTTGAAGAAGGGAGCTCCCTGCATAGGCAGAGGCTCTGGAAGGTGTGCTGTGTGCTGCAGTGGGGATGGACGGTCCCAGCCCTCTGAGCCGAGACCAGCTTTGCTGTTCTAGACTGTTACCTGCTGCAAAGGAGACAGGTCATCCTGCCCCATCCTTCCTGCCCTGTGCCCGTTTCCCACCCTCACAGTGCCCACAGCAAGTCTTTTGGAGGAGTCTTCTCTCTCAGAAATACCATTTTAGGCCCACTGTCTTTTATCTGATTCAGATTAAGCTTCTTTCTGCTTTTCTCTTTCTGCTGTTGACACACAGAAGAGTGATACCCCCACAGGGGAGGGTCCGGATGTGCTCCAAATGATGTCAGCTTTGATTTATTATTGCTTAATATCATGTTGCTTACTGTTGCCATTTCATGGAGCTAGCTCAGTTTGGGAAAGACTTCTATTCTATGGACAGGACAGATGGTCTGAAAATTAATTTTTTCCCTTGCCTAACTAAATATCCAAGGCAGGCTGTTCTGTCATCAGAGCTTTGCTTAGGCAAGATCCTTCCTTGGCAGAAGTGGTAGGGGAGAAAGGGGGGATAAGGGAGGGAGCAAGAGGGGGATGTGTGCGCTCTACCGCAGTTGAGGTTTCTCAGTTTGTCTCCTTGTCTCCCCTCCACAGAACCTCCTTCCACTCTTGCCAGTTTCCCAGTGGTTTAATTCAGAGTTACATCTGGGATGGAGCCAGTGCCAGGCACTGCAGGAAAAGGGGGGCAGGAAATGCAGCTGCAGGTAGTTACAAAACAACCTGCTCAGATACGTCATTTTGTCCCTGTCAGTCAGGGCTGGGTTGTATTTTGGAGGAAGAGGGCTTAGATCTCTTACATTTTTGTCCTATCTCATGTAGCCCTGGATGTTCTTTTTTATCCATTGAAACATCTGATCCTTTCATGCTTCCTGCAAAGCTCTTGGCCTCCCCGATGACAATGATTTCCATCTGTGCTTTCACTCAGATTGTTTCCAGGCTCCTTTTGGTGAGTGTGTGGATTCACAGGGATCTGGGCTCCTGTTTTGTGAATGAGCTCAAGGGTTTGCTGGGAAGACTGCTTGAGCTCTTGCTGCCTCTCAAGCTCTGCAAAGCTCGTCTCCCTGTCCTGCAATTGGCCTGGTCACTGTAGATGGATCCCCATCAGGATAGCTGGGTTCTGTCGTGCTTCTTGCCAGGGTGTCGATCCAAACTGATGAGCAGTTCAGAGGAGGGTGAAGAAGACTTCGGCAGAAGGAGAGGAAGGCTCCCAGAACCACATGCTCAAGCCAGCCCTAGTTTCCACCTTAGCCAGAACCCCACCTGACACACACTTTGCTCCTCCAATGTCCACCAGGAAGGAAAAGATCACTGCATTTGTTGCCACTACCACTTTTAGTACACAACTCTCAAGCACATAGACCTATATAATCTCAAAATGTTTGCTTATTTTGTTTGGCCTGAATCCTAGAGGACATATCTGTGGGTTTCCGAATATTTAGGGCCAATGTGTTATTTATAAGCTATGTTGGAAACATCCGGAGCATGTGGATTTTAGTGAGGAGACTCTGGGTTTGGTATGGCCACTCAGCTCAGGTTTGTCCTTCTGCAATGCTGTCTGTGGTAACTGCATTTGAGGTTAGCAGTGTCCATAGTGGTGCTAGACTCATTGCGTTCTCTTCTCAGTATCTTCTGTGTACTGGCAAACAGCAGTGAAATGATAAGGCAGGTAGTGAAGGACCGAGTGAGACCTTGCTTTTGAATCCCTTGCAGTGCCCCTTTTTAACCTCCCAGCAGCCATCACACCCCTGCTCCCTACTCTCCTTTGGCCCTCAACAGAGCCCTCACCATTTTCGTCTGAGATGGTGAGCACCATCCTTGGCATAACACCCCAACCTGGAACTACATCCCCAGGGAGGAGCAGGAGGCAGAGAACTGAGCCTGCTCCTCTGTGTACTCCTCCGTCCACCCATTCCTCACGGTGTTTAAATAGGGTTCATCTCCATGCTGGCTGCCACAGCATCCATCTTCAGCAGCCTTTCCTCCAGGATACACAATCCCTGCAGCGCAACTGCCTGACAATTAGCCAGGAGCCAGAGCAGCTCCTGTGGCCCACGTTTTCCTTCTGCAGGAGCAATTAGGCTGCTGGAGACTGTCTTCAGTAGGCTGATGTTATCTGCACTGTGACGCAGGCGAGCAGCCCTAAGCCCTTGTAGTAACTATGCCAGGGTCACAGAATCACAGAATCGCAGAATAAGCTGAGTTGGAAGGGACCCTCAAGGACCATCAAGTCCAACTCCCGGCCCTGCACAGGAGTATTAAATTTCTCCCCTCTGCCTGTGTTACTCTACCTGCAAGATAGGCTGAGCTTCAGAACTCTTCCAGCCATCTGCAGGCAGTGGGCAAAGATCTTCCTTTAGCAGCACCAAAGATCAAGAAAGCCTTTCTGTTCTGTGCTTGAGTCAAGCCCACGAGGCTTTTTTGGGATGCATCCTGCACTTCCTGCAAAAGCCACACTTTTCCTGGCATGTTGAGAGTAGGGAGCCACTCTGGCTGGTTCTGTAGGGGAGACCCGTAGCTTTCCAACCAAACCACAAAAGGTCTGACGTTTTGCTGCCTGCTAATTGAGACAAGATAGAAGTTTGCATCAGGGATGCCTGTTCCTGCTGACACTGTCATGTTCAGAGGGTCTGCTCTGCTCGGGTGTTAATTGTGTCTAGCAGCACTTCCAGCCACTCTGTGTCACTGCCCAGGGAGAGACAATCTCTACCCTGGAAAGCTTTTGCCTAATTAGACAAGACAGATAGGGAGGGAGACAGAAAGGAGGAAGTGGCAAAAGCCTTGCCCAGGGCCACGTGTTGGGTGAGTCGTAGCAGCAGGACATGCAGCCAGGTCTCGTGATATTTGCGCTGTGGATACGCATTATGTCCCTCACAGGGATCAGGCACAGCACGGTACCAGAGCCATCCCAGGGTCCACCTTCCAGCCCACCCTTCCCCGGCACCCACGGTCTGCATGAGGGTACTTCCCTCTCCTGGCACAAACCCCAGCTTGGCAGGGAAAGCCTGGCTTGGCTGGGAGCATGGGTAGAAGGACAAGGAGTTAAGCCTTTTCCAGCCAGCAGCCCTCAAGAGCAGATGGAGGGTTTGGAGCATTGTCTGCAGTGGGTGGTGACATCTGGGCAGATGAAGGGTATGTGGCCCTGGAGCCTGGGGCTCTAAGGTGGTGTGGCAGATGCTGGTGATAAACACGCAGCCACAGGAGTGATGTGGTGAGCCATTCCCATGTACTGGTGGCGGGTCCCCTTCCCAGAGCAATCACGGCACTGATCACTGAGCCTGCGGTCACCTCTCTGAGGCTGCGGTGACTGACGCTGCATCAGCCACCAGAGAGAGAAAACCAGGGTCAGGCCTCACACATGGCACTGATTTCACTGTACTCCATCCCCAGCTAATGTGGAACTTGTCATGGGTCAAAGAGGCTGGATTGGCACCAAAACTGTTCCTTTGACAGCCTTGCCTTGAATGGCTCCAAAGTAAGATTAACTAAACTACCTCTGCTTCTCTGTATGCTGTGGGACACATTCTCGTAGGTCAGAAAGACACCCCCAGCCCTGTCCTGGTCTCACACTGGCCAAGGCTCTACCCCATATCATCCAGTTTTGCTGCAGAGTTGGGATGTTTGAGTGACAGGACATGGAAAGACACCAGTCCAGGCTGGGGCCCTTCTTGATGAGATGTTTTATTCTTCTACCCATGATTATTTGGGGTACATCAAGATCTTTAGTTTAACATCCTGGAGGAACAGTTTATATCTTATGGTGATTGCAAGTTCTTTAAACAGCAAGCCAAGGTCTTGCTAAGGAGGGGAAGGGCAGGGATGAGAGAAAATGACCCTGAACTGTGAGACACTGAGTGGAAGAAAGATGCTTATTTCAGCTGTTTCAGCAGAGTTTCTTCTAGATACCAGCAATCATTTGGGACCTGCTTGCTGCTGCCCAGAGCCCAGAGAATGGGAGAGGAGGTAAGTTAGGAACGATGTGTTTCCAGCAGGCTGGGAAGATCATGGCTACTGGGCTTCAGATTCAGCCTGATTCGCAAGCCACTTCAGTGCATACATGCGCACACATTACTGCCCACAGGACTCCTGGTGTGGCTCTTCTTGCCCTGTTCAGCTATTTCTGATGTTTGGGACCACCTGGCATTTGGCTCACAGGCTCTGTTCATTGAGAAAAGACAGCTGGGGTAAGAAACAAGGGATTTCACCTTTCTCCCTGATTAGATGAACCAGTCCAATGCAATTAAGCAGCTTAGCTTAAGGCAACAGAAGCCATTATTGCTGGGCTCCTCTGCTCTGCTTGAACTCTCTTATCCACACCAAAAATGTCAGAGGAAAAAAAATTTTCCTTCTGTGCCTGGCGTCTCCCTGGCGCTGGCTGAGTGGCAGGTGCATATCTGAGATACCTCTATGTGCATCTATCTGATCACCTTCTCTCCCCACTGCAGGCTGTCTCTTCTGAGGTGGGGTGGTAGTCGGTCTCGTAAGAGAGCAGGAACACCTGGCCAGGCGTGACTGTCAGCCCTCTCTATGGAACACCCCCCTGTTCTGGCAACCTTCCTCGCTGTCAGGGAGAGAGCTCATCTTGGCTGCTGAAGGCACCGTGCTGAACTCTCCACCTGCCCCTTAGGAAACAGCAAGGGTTGATCAGAAGTCCTTCTCTGAGTTCTTTGTGCTCCTTCATCCTTCTTCTCCACTAGGCCAGCACCAGAGCAGAGGGGATGCCTGGGGAAGGCATGTAAAACACCCAGTTTTTGGGAAAATCCTGTGAGTTTTTATCTGAGCCTGATCCTGACATGTACTGCAGGCTTGGGAGGAGGTTTGCAGACTGACATAAATATTGCACGGGCTATTCTCTCCTGCTTATGAATATCCATGCTGCAGTCTTACTTGCCCTTATTTCGGCAAAAAATATGTAACATTCGAAGAAAAAGAGACACACACAAGCTTTCACGTATGTACATCCATACACACCTGTGCAAGGCACAGGACCCATCCCTAAACCCAGCTGGAGCTTGAGGGCAGGGTGTATTCGCTCCTGTCCGGAACCACAGACTGTGTCATCCTTCACAGCTGGTCCCAGTTGATTTCCTTTTTTACCCAGATGTCACTAAGCACGGCTCTGCTACTCAGACAGGCTTCCAGTACTAACTCATTGTAGGTTTTTACATTCAGGTGCTGTTACCCCCAATTCATGTATTAATAAAGACAACTAAGGGCCTGTTTTTAGAAAGAAATCTCTTTCAAGTGAAAATGCCTCTAATCCATCTTGCTAGTTAGAAAGTCCTCCGTGTCCATTTGGCACAGCAAGAGTTATGGTCCAGTAGCTGCTTCCAGCTAAATAGCCTCAGAAGGTGCCCCAAGCTCTCCGAAAGGGATGTGGGCACTTCCATAGTGCTTCAAACACCACTTTTGCTACTGGCTGTGAAGTGTCCCTGCAGGAAATGTTGGCATATATCACAGCAGCTGCAACGTGATGCTTAGGAGAACAGAACTGCAGAGTTGGAGTGCCAGGGCACAGAAGGCAGAGTCTGAGCCAGGAAAGGGCAGGGAGAGCGGCGGAGGTAAGTACACACCAGCACAGACTCCTGTGGACATAATAGAAACTGCAGTTATGGAGACACCTCTCTCTTTCTTCTAACAGATACAAGACTCACATTGCACCCTGGGAGAAGACCAGAATGGGTTGCTTTGGCTTCAAGGTGAGCCTCTCTAGAGGGTTAGGTAGGAATATGAGCTCTTGTTCTCATGAAAGACCTCTGACTAGAATTGAAGATCTCATCCCTTTCCCTGAAGAGATTACATGAGTTTTAAGAGCAAAGCTGCAGCAATGAGCAACAGAATTTGCTGCCAAATGGGTTGAGCTCCTCTGGGCTGCCAGGAGAGCTGTCTGATGGGCTAGATAACTGTCTGAGGAGCAAAGGAGCACCACAAGCCTTCCCATCTTCTGTCTCATGTGTGAGGGCAGTTTAAAGCTGCTTTCTCTGCCTGTGATAACTGGTGAGCAAAATAAAACAGTTGCGTTACATTCATGCTTCTGCCTGTGGGAGAGGAATGAGGAAAGAAGTCCCACAGGGCAGATGCTAGTCAGACTGCCTCAGGTGCTACCAGGAGGTCTTCATCCTCAGATACCACCCTGATACATCTGCGCAAGGAAGGGAGGAACTCCGAGTTTCCATTACTGTGGGCTGGGGATCATGGCTGCTGGCATGGAGTCTGACATTTGGGTAAGAGTCATCAAAGCCTCAGAAGTGGGAGAAGTGTCTGCTCCTATAAAAATGACACGTGGATAGGATAGAAAAAGGAGGGCCTCTTTTTGTGAAGTGGTGTCAGGAGAGGGCTTAGTTTTTCGCTTTAGCAGGTAGCACAGTATCCTGGGACAGGCAATGATGGATTCATTTCTGAAGCTGCTTGTCCCTGTGTTCCTGCAGACACACATATTCTCCCCAACGCTTTTACAACACAGAGAGGAAAGTGACTTCATGGCATTCCTTTTCTGACTGTTTCTCTGACATGTGCTTTCTAAACATAGATCTAAAAATCAGAAAGCACGAGGAGAATTATGGGTTTCTACACCCTATTGTGCTTTATAATAATTATAATTATTGTAAATACGGCCCAGACACTGTAATTTTCTGCTCTCCATTGGGTCTTTCTTTTTCATTTTGTTCTTCTTTTTATGACTGTTTTCTAAGAAAGTTTTCATATGTCACCTTATAGATGGGAAATGGCAGAGTCAGCTCTTAAAATAAAAGGAGAGGAGTGGCTTGGGGGGGATGGAGAAAAGGATGAGAAGGGAGTGAGGAGAGACAAATGTCATATTGTCTGTGGTGAGGGCACCAGTGGCGACAATTGTGAGACCTAGTGCTGTACCTAACCTGTTGCCAACTTGCTGTGTGATTATAGGATCCATCTTTGTACCTATTTTTGGTTGTGGAGGCCTTCTCTTATCTCTTATCTCATTGCTTGGCTCAGCAATTATTTGATCGTAAATTTAGAGGGGCTGGGCACTTCTCACGTGTAATGTCTGGTTTAAGTTATTGTAAGAAGATAGGGTAAAGATACTTGAATAGGTGGAGTTTTTGCAGCATTGTTCAAGTACAGTCAGGAAAACGTGGTTTACACTATGGGTAGAAGCGTACACTATGGTATAGGCTCTGGTCCTATGCCCTGTGAGTCTCCAGAACAGAGATGTGGCTTAGATGTGTCTTCTTGCACCAGCAATTTGATCCTATTCCTGTGGACATCAAGGCACGGGGTAGAAACATGGAGACTGAGAATCAAATATATCCAGTATTTGTCCCACCAGGAAATCAGAATGTGGCCAGGCTCTGGACTGAGATGGGTAAAGTGGAAAATGCTCCTACACCTCAGAGAACAGACACAGGTAATGCCACCTACAGTCAGGTGAGCCGTGAGTAAAGGAAAGGTGCAGCAAACAGCATCAGGAGAAACAAAACATCCAGACACCCTGGAGTCAGGAAAGAGAGTTTACGCTGAATTCAGACTGAACCTGAAGAAAGAATTAGAAAGAAAATGGGAAAAGTTACAGTAAGATAGCTAAAACCTGGGGGATAAAGTGCAATGGACAGTAGGAAACCAGCAAAAATATCTATGTCATGTAGAGAATAGGAAAGAGGAAGGCAGGCAAAGGAGAAATCACCTGGAATGAGAATCAGTGTTTTGAAATAATGAGCTGAGTTGAAACATCATCACCAAAGACACAGCAGAGATTCCGACTGAACTGCAATGACTTATCCAACTTTTGCCTGAACAGGAGCAAAGTAGTTTTGAGTAGTCTCTCATGGAGAACTTGGACTTCTTCCTCTCCTCATGAGTCTTCACTGGAGACTTCCAAAGGAAACCAAAGAACAGGAAGATGCACTCTGCCACACAACCAGGGGAACTTTGCTTTTACCTAATTGTAAAGAAAATAAACGAGTCTTCCTGGGTGACTTTCTACCAAGAGTGTAAGGTTTACAGTGTGGACTAGCGGTGTGAGAGATGTAGATATTACTCTGCCAATGAAAAGGGAAGATTGCACCCAGTGCAATCAGGATTTTGGCTTCTAGTTCAAGGCTGGAAAAATGATTGCAGCCTGAAAGTGGGTTAGCAGAGTTCAATTTCTGCCTTTTTCACTGTCCTGCAGTAACCTACTGAATCACTCTCTTAGTACAGCAGCTCCAATCAATTGCCTCACAGAGGGTTTCCTTGATGCTGAATTTGCTGTTTGCAAATGCCCAGAAATCTGCTGCTGAAAGGAGGAACGTTATCCCTTTGCAGTATGGGTCAAGAAGTTCCTACAAGAAGGTCTGTGTATTTGCCTCTGGCAGTCCATAAATACAGTGCTACTGCAGGCAGTGCAATAGGCTGAGCACAGCCCTGTGCATTAAGAGGAACATTTGCCGTAGTATTTGGAAATAAGTCAAATCATCTGCTATCTGCATTTCTTACAAATACCACAGATTCCTTACATTTGTGCCTCCACCATTCCAAGCTGTTGCTTTGACTTGCTAATAGGTCTCTGTTGTAAAAAAAACCCCCATGTGTGCCTCCTTTTTTTTTTTTTTGTTATGGAGCTAACACTCAGATGTTACTTTGTGCCCAGAGAGACAGCAAGGACACGGAGTCTGCTGGATTCCAGAAGGAAAGCTCTGCAGGGCTCCCAGAGGGAAAACTACCAGGCAGGTATTTATGAAAAGAAGGTGATCTGGTTGAATTCAAGAATGTACTACAAACTATGTGCTTATCTGGTGTCAATTGGCAGGTTCATTGAATTAATTGGAGCAATGCTGATTTATAACTACTGAGGGTTTAGACAGTTCTACATAAACAACTCTAATGAAGCCCCTTTCAAGGCACCAAGAGTCTGTACCAAGAGATAAATCTTGATGAGCTATAGGTCCTTGCCAATTGTCTTCCAAACTCTGGTCTTCCTTGTCACTGTAAAGAATGTGTGGAGCTTCCCTGATCCAGGTTCAGTCAAATCACTTTCTATTGCTCTCAGCTTTACTGATGCAACTCCTCCAGCCTGTGCTGAGTCACTGATCACAATAAAAAACCAGCAGCAATCATAAAGAGATGGATATGCCCACAAGCAACTGCATCAGGTGAGAGACAGTGTACGGAGCTAGGGTCATGTGCCAAATTCTAGTTCGACCCATGGAGAAATACACACCAGTGGAGTGGGATCACTGAGCCTTGAGCTGTCAATTTGGGATTGGTTGTCTTTCCAAGAGATAAGTGTTACCTTGTTCAGCAATCACCAAGGCTTGCGGTAGAGAGGACTGAAAGAAAAGTTATGGCTGGTACTGAGCAGGTGTTAAGAAGAAAGCTGTATGAAAAGTGCCTGAGGATCCCTGTGGGAGTGCAGAGGTAAGGATTTAGCCCCTCAGACTGTAGCCATTCTTTGTGAGCTCACATCACCTTCCCCACAGACCTGTCTGTGGTGTAGCAGAAACACTCAGGAGCCGTTCCCCCAGCAGTGGGTGGAGGGTGGTGGGTATGTTACCCACCACACAGGGGTATGTTACCCACCACACAAGGGTATGTTACCCGCCACACAGGACTGCCGGAGGGCTGCGTGGCATCTGCTGCACCTCCCTGGGCCCCGGGTATTGGTGTTGCAAGACAACGTGTGCTGCTGAGAGCACTCAAAAAGAGGAGAGCGTGAGGATCTCCAGACTAGGCAGCTGGCAGTTTAATTTCAGCATGGATAGGTACAAGGTAATGCAACATGAAAGATCAATTTAAGCTACTTATGTAACATGACAGGCCCTAAATTATTTATTTCTTACTTAGGAAAACATCGAGGTCCTTTTCAGGCTCCTTAAGCAGTAGCTATTGCAATAGCTAGCACTGAAAATGCTGTATTATGATACCCTCCCATGAATCAAAATTATGTCTACATTTGAAACGATGTACTCAGATTTTGTCACTTTTCTGAAAGATATATCAGAAATAGAAGATGTCTAAAGATAGTTGATACAAATTATTAGAAGACCTAAAATGATTTCACAAAGAAAAGATTAGGACTGTTAATTTAGTGAGAGAGATGTGACATGGGAATGAAAAGAATATTGGCAGGGAGAAGGCACATAAGATCCTGGCATTTACTCTTTATTAAAATACCAGAATGAGAAAGAAAAAGATCATGACTTAAAATACTCTACCTGAAACCCTAATAAAAGAACACACAGCATTACACAGTATGTAACCTGTGGAATTTGCTGTGTGAAAGTACGACTGGGGCCAAGAGCTTGGGAAGACATTACTCTCACATTTTCCATACAGAAGCAATAAAAATATCATCCACCCCTACACCAGCTGGGCTAAAAACCTACATGGGATATAAATCTTCATCTTGCATGACAATAATTGCTGCGAGCTAGACGAGGAAGCCTATTGCATAACTGTCCACTACGAGGGTTTACTACCTCCCGTGAAGCACATGGTGCTGGCTGCTGCTGGAGATGTGCTGCTGGCAGGGATGCTGCCGCTCTCCCTTGCCATGCCTCCTGTTTCCATGCAGCCTTTCCTCTGGAGCAGGTCCTTCAGCTGTGCTGGTGAGCTCTGCCTCAGTGGGACAGACCACCTTCTTTGGTGCTCGCAGCAGCGAGGGTGGTATTTGGCGTGTGTGGTGCTCTTCTGGTGAGTTGGCTGAAATGAGACACGCCTGTGGCCTTGGGAGATGGGAAAGCTGGTATTCATTCCTCTGGCTCCCTGCAGGGGCAAGCTCCATGGGTAGGAGTCAGCTGCAGGGAAGATGCCCATCTGCTGCAGACATCAGCATTCCCTTGAGACAAAAGGTTCTAGGGTGAATCACTGCCGCTGTGAGCGGCCACCACCAGAAAGCCTGAAACAGTTCCCTTAGGCAGCCAGCACCTAGACTGCGAGTTGGTCTGGAGAGAAGGGCTGAAAGTCTGTCTTTGGCCCAAAATTTGCACAGACCTAGTGCAGAAAACCAAAGGTTCTGATGCTTGAAGTTGGTGCCCGACCTGGAGTTAGGGGGAATAAATTTGTGGGCAGTCATCTCTGGAAAGGCTGATTCAAAATGTGAATGCAACAGGAAAGTGGTGCTGTCTCCTTGCCAAAAGACGCTTTATTACTCTTCATCTGCAGTATGATCAGGTGCCAGTCAAGAATGGGACTCTGCTGCTCAAGGCAATGTTCATACAGACCAGCAGATACAAATCTAACAGATGTGGCTATTTCAATATCTCGGAGCAGAAAGAAGCCAGGGGAACACCAAGGCCGTGGATTGTCCTAACATGCCAAAAAATTGACCAATTATTTTCTTCTCAGCCCATGCCTGCTGATTTTCAGGGCAAGACCCTCAGTTTTTCCATGTGAAGAGTAATTCTGAAAGATATTTACAAACCAAATAATTTTTTTTTCTTACAAAATGGATTCTCATAGTGTTTGCAGTTTGGGGATTTGGGGGTTTATATTTCGTATTTCATTTACATCCTGGAATTTCAAAGCATCAGTTCAAAATCCTAATCGATGTCCTTTTTGTGTTTCACAGTGATTGCTGCCTGTTTTAGGACAAAGTTTTAGTGCATGATATGGCAAGCCTTCCATTAGTCTATTTTTAAGCACAGTTAAGGGCAGCTGTTATATAGTAGCAATTAAAAAAATCTTATCTTTCTCTGCAGATCAAAGTGACTTTTGTTTGTAATGAAACAGTCTGACAAAAAGTCAAACACAAAAAGTGTCACACTGCTTCATTACAAAACAAACAGGAGACACTTTGATCTGTGAAAAAAGATAAGGTGTTTTAATTAGTACTAAATAGCAGCTGTCCATCATGATTTAAGAAAGGAAATAAAACAGCAATATTGCAGGTCTTTCATATGGTGATGTGCATGCTGAGAGGCTCTGATTAAGTTGGAAAGCATTACACTGAAAACTGGGATAAAATTTTGAGTTTTTAAATTTATGAATATGTATTTTTCAACCCAGAACTAAGAAGATGTCCATATTGACATATTTTGCCAGGGAAATTTCCACTGATGTTCATATCTGGTTATTAAAAACAATGCATTTAATCGAAAAAAATGTTTAGGGAAAAAAGCTGTGTTTAAAAACATTCCAGCCTGCTCTGTCTGCAGACGCAGGTTTCAGGTGTAGCCGTGCTGGGTGGGGTATGGTGGTAAATAACACAATGCAGAAGCAGCTTCACCAGCACGCTGCTGGCACATCTGCAGACAGGTGCAGTGCAGCACTCCAAGCACATGTCACCTGGTCAAGTCACTCTGGCCTTGCAGCTCGGCCCTTGGCACCCTCTTCCCTGCCCCATGAAGCCACACGCATTCCTGGAGGTGTTGGGGGAAGGCAGATGAGCTGAGGTCTTGCAGGTAGTGCTGGCTGTCAGGAAGCAGCAGCTAAGACCAGTCTTGCCTTCAAGGAACGAGGCACCCTCTCGGTGCAGTCCTGCTGAGCTTTTTCATGTTCTTGGTCCAGGGCAAGTGTTTTGAAGCTGGCTGTGTCAAATATTGCCAAAAGCAATGCAAGTCTGCCCTTAGAAAAACAATGGTTATCTATTTGTAAGAACTTCCACTGATTCTCCCTGGCTCTGAGTGTTGTGCAAACCTGGTGAAGGGAAACTCCTGTCCCAGGGAGCTGTACTAGCAGAGGGAGCCTAAACTGCAGGAGGACTCCATTGCTGCTAATGAGGTCAGTGTGATGGATGACCAGGCAGTGGGTGAGCATGTCAGAGGGTCAGTCAATGGTCTGAGCTACGGAGTTCATTTTGTTCTTCTCTTCCACTTTGCTTTTAACAGGCAGTGAATTTCCTACAGGAACCCCATGGAAAGGGTCCTCAAAACAACATCCTGTGATCTCAGGGGCAAGCAAACATCAGTCTCAGTCCAATTCTTGAACGTCAACTCTGCCCCTTGTTCCCGGATCATTGAGAGCTGCTGGGCTCCTGTTTATCTCACCTTTGGTCCTGCTCTGTGTTTACAGTTAAGCTGTTCATTCAAGTGCCATATAAGTTTGTTAGGATTTGCTGAGGGAGCAAAGGTCTTCAGGCAGAAGATGAGAACAGAGGGAAAACAGCCTCTGGCTGCCACGCTTCTCCAGGGCTTGCTTCAGAGATGTTACTCAAGATGGGGTGGCAGCTAATAAGTACAAAAAAAAAAAAGAGCAGTAGCAGTAAGTCGGCAAAATTTGGAGGCCTCCAAGACTCCCCTTTGTGGTTGTTTGTGGTTAACTTCTCAGTGCCTTTATGATGGTGATGATGCATTCATTGCTGATTTTCCTTCTAGTATTTTATCAGGAATGGTTTTTATGGTTGCACTAAATTCTGAAATACAGATGGGGTGACTGCTTCTGCTGCCTCACCCCAGCCCTTCACGTTTACAGTCTTCCATATTTGTGTTATATCTGTGATAGATAATATAAATAAATAAAGTGTCATGGGGAGAAAGTATACCTTTTGCTTGCACCAAATCACACGATTAGGAACAAAGACGAGCTTTCAGGCACGTAAGAGCAGGTTTTCCCTCTCTTATATTTTACAGTAATGTAAGACATCCAAATTTAGCATTTTAGTTCTTCAAGGAAGAAATCCTTGTCAGGCTGGACCTTTTTGAAAGGATCCTTGATATCTCTGTAAGGAAGACACAGGCCTCCAATGCTGTAAGAATCCCTCAGTCTTTGCTGTGACTGAAATACAGTGAAATTATTTTGGATGCAAGAAATTCAAGGCTGTGACTGAAAGGCAATAACCTGTTGCTTAAGAGGTAAATAGAAGTGAGAGCCACCGGAGAAGAATGTTAACTCAGGCAGGGACTAAGAAGACCCATCTGCATAATGAAGGACAGTAAAAATATTGTGTGAAGGTGGAAAACAGGTGATTGTTTGTACAATTTCAAAAGCACCCTTGAAATAATATTTGTGAAGGGTCAGGAGAGGAAAATCCATCTGTTTATCCAGGAAGCCATACTGAATAAAACTGGAAATGGCAACAATGCCAGGGGTCAAGACCAGGTGTGGACGTCATGTTTCAACCACTTCCTTCAGGCTGGCAGTAGTGTTAGGGAAGGATGGCCATGCAGGTGGCCTGGGCCTCGGGGTGTGACTCGGACGGCGAGAGCCAGTCTGAAGAAGCAAGCTCCTGTACAGGCCAAGAGCTAGTCCCCTTGGTAAGCAGTGTGATATAAACCTGAAGGATTAGAACTGAGGCTAGGGTGAGGAGGTGGCTGGAGGAACGGAAGGAATAAACATGCTGGAGGTGGGATTACATGTTTTCCTGTATTTTCCAACTTGTGAGTCTGAGGAATCACAGCTGGTTTTGCAGGAGTGGCCCTAAGTGAAAGCTATCCTTTGTTCAGAAACTTCACCTCCATACCACATATGCCCAAGGAGTATCTACCCCAGTGACTGTCCCCTGCACATCCCTTCTGCCTGGGTCTGTCATTTTAGTGACTCAAGGATTCCTTATTTCCCATAGCCCATGTAAATATGTTCCCAAATCACAGTCCCTTTCTCCACTAACCACTCCTTCCCCAGGCTCACAAGGGAAGGACACTCAGCCCTCCAGGTGTTAATCAGCTTCCTTTGCAGCCCTCCCCAGGTGGGGGACGCAGTATCCGTACGCAGCCCACATGCTCTGTAGCCATGCCAGCCCCGGAGCAGCACCTCCTGAGGCTGCCCTGGAGCCGCCCCTTTGATGGCAGGCTGCATGACATTTCCACAAAGGCCCTTCTTTGCTTTTCCCCTCAAGACAGTCCCAAAGATCAAATAATCCAACACACAAAACACCATGTTGTGATGGAGGAAGTGCTGCCAGGGTTGCAGGGAGGGAGTGGGATTGCTCTCACAAGGGTCCCTTCAGCCAGTTTCCTTACCTGCTTGCTATGGGTACCCTTCCTTCTCCAAGCAGGCATTGAGAAGTGAGCCAGGTCTGGTGACCCAGCCATCACCAGTGTATGTGAGGGGTCTGTGGCATCCTGCCATGTAATTCAGGTTGGCAATATACACATGTGCAAGCCCTGCCCTCAAATCCCAAGAAACCCCTTTGGCCTCATGTTCTGGAAACAGCACAGCACCAGGCATGCCCTATGCCTTATGCCTTTTCTCCAGGATGATAAGTCCCTGTCAAGCCATGCCTCTGGAGACGTCCTCACACTCCATGCTGCAGTGAAGGCCTGAGGAGACCACAGTCATCTCTGCTCTGAGCTCAGCCTGGGCTCATGACTTGTGACCTTGCACACATTTATCCCATAACCACATAACCACATAACCACATAACCCACATAACCCACATAACCCACATAACCCACATAACCACAGAGGACCTTGGCCTGGTCCCGTGCTCAACACAGAGAGCAGCATCCCATGTTGCTCTTTTATACCTCTGGCTGGGGATTTGCCCATGTTCTGGTAGCTGGGTCTCCAAATGCCTGCACCAACCCTCAGTGGGAGAGGGGCACAAGTTTTCAGAGGTCGTGACCTCCTCCAGCGTACACCAGGAAATTTGTGGACAGGACATCACAAACCCTTTTCTTTCTTAACAAAAGTCATCTCTAGGCGAGATTATGGGCTTTCGGCCTGTGTGGAACTTCCCACCTACTGGTTCCACAACTTAATTGAGAATTAGTTTTCAGCCACTTCCTCTCAGCAGCCACTCTGAGAAGCTCTGGTCCATGAAAACAAAGCACTTGCCTTGGCCTCATGCTAGAGCTGAACATGCCAAGCAGATGGCCAGTCGGCCGTTTCTTCCCATCTCTTCAGTGGGGGATCGCAGGATGCTTTGATCATGTCCTCTTGAGTGAGGACAGCTGGGCTGTAAATCAGGGTCCCTGCTGCTCTGAACTCTTTCGTCCACCCAGCCACCATAGAGAGGAGACATGTTTTTCCTTTCCATGCAGGGGTGAGCCAGGGTGAAACCTAGACCGGCAACTGGGCCAATAGACCTTTCTGTGCCGTTCACTTCTTGCTTTTGCAGGAATCTTCCACCTTTATGCCCCATCTAGCTTCACCTCTTCCATGCAAATAATATAGGCAAGAGGTCAACTTCTTTCTTGTGTAAAGAACAACCAATTACACTTAGATGATAAGCTGAAAAAGTGCCAAATTTCTTTTTATAGCTTCTTTATTGCTCCCTGTCTGTGTATATAGAATGAAGAGAGCTGTGATTTACACGGTAACTTTAAGGCTGATCTGTGGAGACAGGGAATAGACCGAGATAATTTTAAGGCAAATGGGTCACAAAAAAATAAACAAACACTGGGTAGCTGCTGAAGCATGCATGCTGCCTCTTCCATCTTAAAAGGCACAAAGGTGATGCACATGAGGGCAGGATAGCAAATTCGGAGGGAAATTCAAAGCAGGCTCCATACTTTTGATGTTATCCAACCTCTAGCCAAAGCTCCACTTCTGCAATCACTTTTCCCGTGAGGCTCATGACCTCTGTTAAACATGCCATGACCCTGGAGAGGTTGTGTTCAGTAACTGGGCTCTGAAACAGACTTCTACTCCAGGCAAATACCAAGCCCCTTTTAAGATGGAATTCAATATATTCCTGAAATGTAGTGCCTGTGAGAACTGAGGACCAGGCTGGGTGAGCCAGGCAGCCCATACAATCTCACATTCCTTGGCTGGAGACAGGTAGTGGATATGTGCAATTCTTGTACAAATCAGGTCTACAGTCAACTGGATTTTTCTCTACCCCTCTCCAGCTGTCACCCTATATCACCCTCGTCATTTGGAGTTTCCAGGTCTCTCTTTTCAGTTCCAGAGGGGCTTTGTCTGGCAGACAAAACATTAATTAGAGCCTCTGTTGATACTATCACGCTCATTTTGTGTCCTTGCAGATGCCAAGTGAGTGAAACAGCCTCCCTGTCTGTGCAGTCCCCAGAGGACTGCCGATCCCCTCTTCACATTCCACCTGGTGCAGGAAAACACCAGAGCTTTAGAACGACACCCATAAACTTTGTATGTGTTTGTGTGTCCTTGGTGTTATAAAAACATCATGCTCCACAACTTTACTCAGGTGGGCATGCTATGCACTCATATACAGGCCCAGAGAAGCTCAGGATGCAGTCTAGGAAGACACGGCTGTCCTGAGGGCTGTGGAGGAACTTTCCATCTCCAGCACCATGCTTTCTGGCATCAGCATAAAATCTTCAAGCAAATGAGGCTGGCTTTTGTACTGGAGTTATTTCATTTACCACCACGTATTTGACAGCAGGCTAACAGGCTCCTTGCTTTGCTCGTGATACTGCCACTGCAGCATGTTCATCTGCTGACCCTGGTGAGCAGAGGCTAAAGTTGCCATGAAACCTACCTGCCTTCCTTTGAGCCTCACTCCCAAGTTCACTGATTTGACAAGGTGTGATCAGGTCCAGTGAGCCCCTGGCACTGAGGTTTGCTGGACCCTCTGGGTCCCGGAGAGCTGCACATTGGTTAGGATTTCTTCTTCTTGGGACCTGCCTTACTCAAAGCTGGGTGAAGGGAACAATTCTTTGGGTTGTTCCTACTGCCAACACTGGCTTTTCTGGTCGCTGCTGTCAGATACAATCCCCACTCTGAAGCATGCTTTGAAACAAACAAGCATGTTAGAAGCACTGAGGAGCATTTTAGTTTGCGATTCTTGCATGAAGGTGCTGGGGGCATGAATTTCTAAGCCTTTTGGTCAATCGGAAAATCTCAGTCCTGAGATTTAGAGTGAAGATGGAACGAAAAGGTAACACACAGGACGTACAAGTCACCACTTCCTCCCAGGCAGCAGTTTCCCACAGACAAACAGGACATGTCTACCATGCAGAAAAATGTAAACAGTAAGTTCTGCCCATATCCATTGGCCAGCGCTGTGTTTTGAAGAGGCAGGAAAACCTGTCACGCTGGTGCAGCTGCCCATGAGAGCAGGTGATTAGAGTACAATAGGCAGCTCTGCAAAATCACCGGGCTGATGCCAGAATCCTGCAGTTGCTGTGGACCATGTCTGAGTCATGTGCAGGGTCCAGAGACTTCCCTTGTGGTGCAGAAAATGAGCAAGGCTTTCCTCTGAGTGTTCCATTTTTCCTGGTGCAAATTGTTGTCGTGACCTTCAGGTGCAGGCACATCAATTATAAAACCACACAAATTAATGCCTGACCCTTCTAACAGCATACCAGCAGAGGGAACACACAGGAAACATCCTGAGCTATGAAAGAAACTCCAAGCCACTCAACCACACAAAACCCAGGCAGAGTAGGTGGACCTAACAGCATACACTGGAGGTGGCAACTGCACTGCACCGTGCCCGAGGCGAGCCTGTCCAAGGGCGTGTGCAGTCCTTAGGGCACAGACAGGCCTTGCACACACTCCTTTTCTGCAGATACTCAATGTTACGTCATCATTCAATCTCAAGGGGTTGCTAATGAGGTTTGGGCATGCTCTGTTATTAAAAAGGACATCCCAGAAGCTGCATGTGCTGCTTGGGCTGGAGGAGAAGGGGATATAGCTGAGAACCAGAATCCAGGGTGCAAGTGCAACTCTGACAGACCTGCCAGTTTGTAGCACTGGTGACATGCAGCCACACAGGTATGGCACAGGTCACCGCAAAGGCCAGGCTTTGCTTTCCTCTCCGCTGACGAGAAACAAACATCTATTCCAGAATTTTGTGGGAATGACTGCTAGTCTTGTCTAAAGACAAATCAGAATTAGTTTTGTTTTGAAAGATGTACATAGTTAAGAATGAGAGGAGTTCAAGACTCATCTCTGGAGATTTTTATCCCACCCAAAACAACATCACTTTTGAGAACTTTCCAACAGGACACTGGTCAGCGTGTTACTGTCTGAAGTCTACAGATGGGACCATTCTCCTTGTGTATGGATTCATCTACCAAACAAAAGCCACAATGGTATGAAGCAAGAATTTTCAAAAGCAGTTCACACCCCAAATCCTACCCTGGGGTTTGGTTTTCACAAAGAAGTATTTGGCACTAGCTTGTATGAGTCTTAAAGCTTTCAGGATTTCAAGGTGAAGCCATGCTGAATCTCCTTCATGCAGTGTGCAGATGCAGGACACAGAGATCCCTGAGCTCAACTGGACACTGCAGGCAGAAGGTGATCTTCACTTTAGGTATGAAGGAGGCCTGGTTACAGGATGAAGGAGGCCTGGGTGTGTATCTAAGGGGTCTGCACACCGCTGTTCTGCCTGTTGCCCTACACATTAGGGAGCCAGCTACACGGGACACCCACATCCCCTCGGTCACTGACTCTGGCTTGCCGTAAGTGATAAGTGAGGAAGACGGTGTATCTTTCCAAACTGTTGTGACTCCTTCTGGCAGCCCATGTGAGGCTCTGACATCCCTCTGACATCCCTCTGACAGAGGGATGCCTCACAAGTGACAGACACTTGCTCTGCAGGTGTGGCTCTCTGAACACCACCTCCTCCAAGGCAGGCAGATCATGGGGCTGTGCAGGGCTTCCAGACAGAGTCCATAGGGCATGTGTGCACACACGTGGAGCTGCTCACATGTTCTGGATGGTGTTGTAGGCATGCTGGGCCATGTGGGGCAGGGAGCATGCCGGTCTGCTTAGCTGCTGGGGTTCCCAGCAGTGCTGGTGTTTGTGGAGTGCTGTGGGCGTTTTGTTATTCCCCAAATGCAGCAGTTTACCCTAATGCTTGGGAATATTCTTGATGATGAAGTCATAGGGCCACATGTGGTCTCGACAAACACACAATCACAAACATGCGAACGTACAATCCAGGGCCAAGCTGTGCAAGCATTCAGGGCAGAAGGCATTTTGTCTTGGGAGATCTGTCATCGCTTGACAAGTTAGACGTATTTGAGTTTCTGGTGAACCTATGTTCACATAAAAGAACAAAAAGACCTATCAGATTGTACACAGCACATAAGAATGCAGCAATGGCTTCACTGGCTTGGACCCAAGTGTTCACCTGAAAGTTCACTCAGGTCTGGGTGTGGGGACCCAGGAGGTCAGGCAGGTTGGAGTGGAGAGGGATGAGCCGTGGGAAAGGACGAGACAGAGGCTGCAGGGAAGATGTGCCCTGGCTGCTAGGCACGAGGACACCTGGGATATTCAGCCCAAGGGTGCCGGGAGTTGATGGCATATCGGTGAGAAGCCTGCACGTTGCCAGGTATCTTCCTGACAGGCTGCAGCCCTCTGGGAACATGCACCAGTCTCAAAGCACCACTCAGCCACAGTCATAGGTAGGAAAGAATAATAGCTGCCAGGAGGCCAAGGGCCCAGAGTAACTCAGGAGCACTGATGTTTCATTATTGCTGGGTTCACTTGGCACAGGGAAGAAATTTATAACCGACAGCAGGTTTGCCAGAGCAGTTAAACAGGGCAGTGTAACAATAGGAATAAGCGTTTCAAACATTTTATTTTGTTTTGTAATTCCTTTCAGGTTGCTCCCAATTAAGAAGGGTAACTTTGTCAAGCGTAAAGTGGCTTCAATATGGTAGACAAATTCTCAGATCTTGATGTTGAACTGTCCTCCCCTTTGCCTCCCTCAACAAACAAAAACTCTACTTTTTTTTTTTTTAATTGGCATGTGTGGACAGTAGAAAGCTTGAGCAAGGAACAGTTCTTGTCTCTTCTGAAAGTAGCACATGGGTCCAGATCATGAAAATTTAACGAGGATCAAAGTTCCTCTGGTTTCTAAAGCTAAAATTTTGTCAGAGCAATTTATCAATGGTAAAATCAGTCCCAATGTGATGCTTCAGATATTTACCCAGGCACTTATTGAGAACAGTGCTGATGTCCTGATGTCACAAATCCATCTTTGTTACTGAAGATAGCTGTCTGATTTGCTCTGCTGCTATGCTGATGGCTAAGTGGCCTGTGCAGTTCCCTCTCCAGGAACTGGAGATAGACTGCACTTGACAGCCTGGTTTACAAAGCTGCTTTTGAGCACATTTATGTATCATGGTTGTTTGCCACAACAGAGGACTGGATGCAAAAGTTTCTTTCCACTGCTCTGCTCTGTTTGCTGGTATCCAGAGTTCTCAGGGATGGTGACTCAACCTCTTCCCTGGGCAATGCTTGACAACTCTTTTGGTGAAGAAATTTCCAGTCTAAATATTGAATCTATACCTCTCCAAGCACAACTGGAGGCCGTTTCTTCTCATCCTGTCACTTGTTACCTGGGAGAGGAGACCGACGTCCCGGTGAATACAACGTCCTTTCAGGTACATGTAGACAGCAATGAAGTCCCCTCTGGATCTCCTTTTCTCCAGACTAAACACCCCCAGCTCCCTCAGCTGCTCCTTGTAAGACTTGTGCTCCAGACCCTTCCCCAGCTCCGTTGCCCTTTCTGGACACGCTCCAGCCGCTCAATGTCTTTCCTGCAGTGAGGGCCCCAGAACTGAACACAGGATTCATGGTGAGGCCTCACCAGTGCGGAGCACAGGGGGACAACCCCTGCCCCGGTCCTGCTGGCCACACTATTGCTGATACAGGCCAGGATGCCATCGGCCTCCGTGGCCCCCTGGGCAGACGCTGGCTCACGTTCAGTCGCTGTCAACCAGCACCCCCAGGGCCTTTTCTGCTGGGCAGCTTTCCAGCCACTCTGCCCCCGGCCTGTGGTGCTGCAGGGGGTTGTGTGACACAAGTGCAGGACCCAGACTTCACACTGTTGACCCTCACACAGCTGGTCTCAGCCCATCGATCCAGCCTGTCCAGATCCCTCTGCAGGGCTTTCCTGCACTCCAGCAGATTGATACTCCAACCCAAACTGGTGTGTCTGCAGACTGACTGAGGGTGCCTTTGATCCCCCCATCCAGATCATTGAAAAAGATTAAACAGAGCTCAATACTGAGCACTGGGGAACACCACTTGTGACTGGCCACCAGCTGGATGGGACTCCATTCACCACCACTCTCTGGGCTTGCCCATCCAGACAGTTTTTTTGTCCAGTGAAGAGTGCACCTGTCCAAACCATGAGAAGCCAGTTGCTCTTGGAGAATGCTGTGGGAATTGGTGTAAAAGTCTTTAGTTAAGTCCAGGTAGATACATCCACTGCCTTTCCCTCATTCACTAAGCAGATCATCCTGTCCTAGAAGGTCAGGATGATCAAGTAGGACTTGCCTTTCATAAACCCATGCCAGCTGGGCCGGATCCCCTGGTTGTCCTGTGATGCTTTCAGTCCTAGGGAAGTTCAGTAATATTCTCTGCTGGCAGAAAATTCCATGCAGACATCTATCATTTCAGAAAGATACAGAGGAAAAGGCTGCTTCTCAAAGTTGACAGGACTTCTGCTGATGGCTGTGTACCTAGCAGCTAGGATCTACTTTCGGAGACAGTGGGTTGGGGAGGACATAGCATTGTCTTTGGTAGCAAACCTAAAGACAGAGGGAGTTGGCCTGGAGCTGACAGATGCCCGAAGAATCTGTTGCTGCTTCATTCTGAGAAGATGAAGGCGGCAGTGGTGCCTGTTCCCTCACCCCTATGCACAAGAACTCCTAGCCAATGGGTTGGATACTAATCTTCCACCCCAATGGAACCAAAAATGCTCACTGGTCCTGTTAATTGGGGGCTGAGCTGCTACTTGGCATTTGCAGCTGCTGTTGTAAAACACTATAAAGTCGACTAAAAGCAAACAAGACCCAGATTCTGCAAGGCCCGCTGGCAAGTGTCCAGCTTTCTGGGGCAGAGACAAATGCAGAGAAGAAAGAGAGGGATACGTGTTGACATCCCTGCTTGAGACTTGTGTGAAGGGTAGCACTAGCAGCCTATTCTACCCCAAGCAGGCAAGCACAAATGGAAGTGGAGGACTATATATCATTGCCTTCCTCTTTCCCACTTTCCAGGCCAGTTACACATACTAACACATCACCTCTTGAAGAAAGAGTAGCCATCACAGGAACAAGCCCATAACCTCCTCCATCGTTAGCCTGGGTCCCCATTCTGTCTGAGAGCCTGACCAGCCTCCTTGGTTGGTCCACGGACTAGGAGTGAGAAGGAGAGTCTGCCTCCCTGGGACTCATGGTTGAGCTGGTGAAAGGCAAAAGTCCACCCTTCTCACAGTTGCTGGAAAATTGCAGTTTGTTCTGCTCACAGCTGTTGCAATTTCTGCATCATTGTGACTCTCCTGACTTCAGTGGCACCATGGATGGAAACAGCCTTCTTGTCAGCAATGCAAAAACTATTTAGCTTGTGAAAACGTTAGTGGGAATGTGTTGTGGTTTTACCATCAGAGTAGCTTGTAATGGTTCCCTCATGTTATGGATGGTCTCCCGACACTGAGTGATCACAGTGGCCCCAGGCCTGCTTGCTGAATGGAAGGATGTCCCTATGCCTCCTTCACTCCCATTCTCTGTGGGATTTTCCCAGCTTATCTGACATGATTGGGATTCTGCCCTTGTTTTTATTGAACCACACAAAAGGACAACAGATCACCAGCACAGGAGAATCCATGAGCGGAACAAAGAAGTCTTCATGGAT
Organism: Machaerirhynchus nigripectus; assembly: GCA_013397975.1. Lineage (NCBI taxonomy): Eukaryota > Metazoa > Chordata > Aves > Passeriformes > Dicruridae > Machaerirhynchus > Machaerirhynchus nigripectus. The sequence goes on along the minus strand of VZRQ01004652.1, from coordinate 1,567,352 downwards.
GCTGTTTGAAATTCCCAGGATGCCAGCTGGGTCTCCTCATGCTGCAACATGACAAACACCAATACAATGCCTGAAGTGTGAGATGTCACAGAACACCTCACAACCAGCCTGTCATCCTGGGTGAAGGGGTGGGAAATAGGAGGGTGCACTCAGCTTTCAGCAGTGCTGCTGACAGGCTGGAATAAACCCCAGGGAATGACTCTGGATCTCTAACAGTGACCTGAGAATTTGGATCAGCACAGCAGAAGAGGAAAACAGAGAGAGAGGTTGCTGGTGTAAGGGCTTCCAGTATGTGTCAGGGGCAACAAATCACATCAAAACCTCAAATCTGTTAGTGAATATTTTTAAATAAATGATTTCACAGAGAGGCAGGAGGTCTAGAAAACTTTTCCTCAGGCAGTGCTCTGCCTGGGTTCCCATTTAAGCCTGTTTTAAAGGGGACCTACAGGACTAATGCAGAGACTGTACTCCAACAGCTGTCAGGTGATGTTGGGATAAGGAAGGGAGGGGGTCAAAGTCACAGGTTTGTCATGAGCTTCAGTGACCAGTGACACGTTTCCAGGCTTTCTAGGCTTAGAATTTGTTTTCTTGAGGGGTGCATGCAACTGAAGATGCATGGCACAAGTGCAGGCACCTGTCCCTGACAGTTATTCCTGATACCAGGTTGTGCTGTATGCTGCTGCTGCTTTTGTCTCTTCATCCTCTGCTACAGGTTTCCATGGCAGGATTTCAACGCTTGAGAGAACAGAGGCTCTCCTGGTTAATTTTCCATTAAATGTGTTAGGAAACACGTCTCAGGAGGATGATGGTCACGATTTTCTATCAACAGCAATCATTAATTCAAGGGTCCCAGTAAATTTCCCATTTCCTTTGTCACTCCAAACCCCATCTTCACTTAAATCAAATCCTGTGCTACTTTCCAACCCTGCTGGGTTTTATTTTGCTGCTTCCAGTACTGCCTGACTCCTGGCAGTAAGGGCAGCTGAAGGAGTTAAAGCAGCCAGCTGGCCAGGAGAATTCAGACATGCAGGAGCTGTCTAAACACACGTAGCAAGTCGGCTGGCTGGCACATGACCCACTGAACAGATCAAACAATGCTGCTAGGAGCCAAGAACAATTTCCAGTACCTGCTGCAGTGCCCATATCTTCCCTGGGTCCGTCCCCTTCCTTCCTTTTATGGCCAAGTCAAAGTCATATCCTCCAACATTACTAAAGTGACATGCACCTGGTTCTGAGCACATGCATCTCACAAGGTGACAGCTGCTCGTGCTCAGGGAAAGTTTATGCCGCTTTTGTCCATGATGGCATTTGAGTCAACAGATTACTTGGTGTGAGCACGTGTGCATCCACTGAAACAGAAGTGCCTGAGCCACACAGGAGTAAAAGAGTGCTTCATCTTGCATTGCTGTATACTGTCCTCCCTTCC
>VZRQ01004652.1:1534572-1565833 GCA_013397975.1 Machaerirhynchus nigripectus | reverse complement strand
TTCCCTTCCCTTCCCTTCCCTTCCCTTCCCTTTTTTCCTCCTAATAGAAGATATGACTCACACTAAACATTGACAAAACAGACGAATGCTTGGGGCAGCTGGTTTGCAGAGGCACCAAAATTACCCTAAGCCATTGCATACCTTGTCAATGCCACAGCACAAGCAAACTGTTGCTCATGCTCACTATTGCTGAGTGTAGATTTGGGATGCTGGGGTGGGCAGCTGTTGAGAAGAGTTGGGAAGCATGTTTTCCCCAGCATTCCAGATAAAAAAAGAGCAGCAAAGTGAACTCCTCTCACCCATTTTTCCATGCAGTTTGTTTCAGAGAAACAAAATTCCTATTTCCCTACATTGCTGGGAAGCTTTGAGATAGTTTTGTGGAGGGATCCTTACAACCCCTTCTTCATCCAGTTTCTGAACAACTGAGCAGCATGAGGACGTGTGGTTGTCAAAGGAAAGGTGGAATGTCTTGCTATGCTGAAGCTGGTGGAGTGTTATTTTTCCTTTCACTTTTCATTTGTACCTTTGAAGGATGAAACAGGTCCTTGGTAAAAATTTCCTCACACTTGGAGTACAAAGACAAGCGGTGACTTCTTGTAGAAACTCACACTCTATGCATGAGCCTGCAGCCGTTCTAGCCAGCTAGAGGAAGGTTCATCTTGCAGTTGAGATTTCCCAAATGCTGAAGAAGTCAAGATGCCAGCCATGATATTAATCTCAAGTGGTAGCTGGTCCTTCTGTTATCCCAGCCTTTGCACTGGGACACCTTGCAGTTAATGACTCTGACCTCTAACTCAGTTGGGTGTAGTGTGGGAGTCCAGGCAAGAAAGGCCAAGATCTCAGCTGTCCTGTGGACAGCCTGTCCTGCAGTGGGGGCTCTACACTGCAAGGAGCTTGAAAAAATGCATAATGCATATAAAGTTTTATGCATTGCCACATTGCATAGGTTTGATCACTGCATCATCAAATCATGGTGACAAAGAAGACAGAGCAAGATCTTGCAGTCCAGCACCCTGTTGTAAGAGCTGGTTCTGCTGGCTGTAATATATTTTCAACTCTACACAGTCCAATGTCACTGCACACTTTGCTGTCCAAAGGTAAGGGAAATATTTTCAGTGATTTTGCATGAAGCTCTGAGGAAACTGGAACCTTATAGCTACCCTTTGAAATAGTTAGGAGTTGCTCCTTTTTCCTAGGCAGTGACATTGAGAAGGAAATTCTGCTGGGACTGAAGACCATTCTGAAGGGCTGCAGGGGCTAAATTCTGCCCTTAGCTGCCTGCTTTGCTTGTTGCCACATATGGAAAATGGGAAAAACACAAACTGGCCATTTGTGCATTGCTATACTCTGCCTGCCCCTTTGAGTCCGGTTCTGGCAGTGTGATGGGTGAAACCGGAGAACCGAGATCAGATTGCAGGAGGGATTTTGACTATGGCCAGAGGTGGTTGCTGGGAGGTGCTGGGCAGCTCCATTGGTCCTGGCATTACTGAAGTCAATGAGATTTTGGCCATAGTCTTCAACGGAGCTAGGATTTCACTGCGCATGCCTAAGAAAGCACTGTATCCTACAGTTGTGTTGTCTGCCACGACATTTACTACTAATGAAATCTGTGTGCCCCTTCTCACTTGGCTCCTTGTCCATCTTTATGGGTCTTCACCTGTGGTTTTTCCCCCCTCCCTTCCACTCTTCTCTCTCTCCCTCTGTCTCTCTCTCTCTGCCTCCCCCCTATCTATCCTTTCTTATGTTTCTGTGTGACACCGCTTGCTGCCCTTCCTTGCTGTCTTCTCAGCTTGCTTTCTTGTGTACTCTGCAAGGAATGTGCCCACAAGAGGTATTTTTATTTGGCAGCCTGAGTAAGCTTTCTGTTTTGGCTGCAGGTACTGCGATGAGCAGCCAGTGGAGCTGACATCTCCTGTGTCATGTTTTTAGCTCCTTCCATCTGATAGAGAAGATGACCTCATTGGCTGACTGTGTTGAGGAGGTCTGGTTGCAAGGGCAAAAAAAATTAGAGTTAACCTTGAAAGAAGCAACAGAAGGCCTCACATAGGTTTTTAGGCTGTTTTTCAGCAATGTAGGGGTGTCACAAGGGATTCAGACCTTACTTCAACACAGAGGGTGTGCAAAGACAATAAGCAATCCAGATACTGGTGAGCAAAAGATTTTTGCTAGGACTTTAGCAAGGAAGAGGCTGCCAAAAGGGCTTCATCAGCTTCTGAGGAATGTCCTCCTTGGAGCAAGTTGTTCTCTGACCAACCTAGAGGTGATATGAGGTGCTGTATGGCTTTTCTCTCGTCTGTTAAAGAAAGTGGATCTGTCATGTGTCAGGGGTACAACTGATATGTTGTTCTGTAGCATCATATCAGGTCACAGTGGCCCAGTATAAATCAGGATAACATAGTTCACGATTGCCATGGAGGTGTGAAGCCTCAGAACAGTGTGTCATGAGCAAGACCAATACAGTGTAATCTAAGACAAATTTAAGGTTGACCTGATTTAAAGAAATGTAGAAAAATAATCCAGGCATAGATATTAAAATCTCCTCCTGCACTGATCTTTGAAAGGGCAACACTGGCAACCCGAGAGGACATTTTCAAGACATACAATTTGTTGCTGCAAAGTCAGGGAAAAGCTAAGAGGACATTGTGCTCTGAGCTATCATGAAACTGGGGTCCAGGCAGGCCTGGGGAAAAGACTGGATTGTATTGCTTCTGTTGATGAAGTTTCTGAAAGCCTATCCTCTTACTACACAGCAAGAGATAGTACCAAAACTGGCTGCCAGTGTAAAAAGCCACCTGGTGTTCTTGAGACTTTGCTTTGCACACTATCCTGCCACCCTTCCCAGCTTTCCAACATTTGATGCTGGGAAGGAGCTGCTCTCCAGAGCAGGGCCGTGGGGACCAAGCTGTTATAGCGGCGTGATGGGGGAGTGATCTGTGTGTGTTTTGGGTAAGAAAGGTCCCCCACAAACAGCTCACACATCACACCTGGAGACATGAACTCATTTTTACCTCTCAGTGTGACATGAAGGAAACCGTGACGCTTTCCCAACGAGATGTGTGCGTGTGCATACACAAACCCAGCTAATTCTGGTCTATGCAGGTGCTATCTCAGCCTGTGCATCCTTGCACGTAGTAACGGTGGGGCAGATGGAGGTGTGTGCTGAGACAGCCTAAACTGCTACGCTCTGACAGCTCCTTTGCATGTGTTAAAATAACATCGCCCTTTCTTGTTGTCTCTCCTCTTCCACTCCGTCCTCTCTCTCAAAAAAAATCTAAAGGGAACAAGCTCTAGGTATTAAAATAGCTCCAGTCTAGCTTGTTCAGTCTATTTCAGGAGGCTGGTTCCATCCTGACACAGATAGAACACAGAGACATTGTGGAAACCACAGCCACAAGAGGCCATCAGCCAAAACTAAATGCTTTCCCAGCGTTTGCCGAGTGGTTCATTCCCCCCGCTCCCTCCCTCCAGCCCCTCTCCTGGCTTAAAATAACAGCTGGAAGCTGTTTGGCTTTGTTTTGTTGGATTCTTCTGCTTGCTGTGCTCAGTCTGGTGGTATTGAGAGGGAAAGCTGGAGGCAGTTTGTGGCAGCAGGGGCTCATTGCCTTCTGGACTTTTAGGTGAGACCTTCAGAAGCATCAGGGAAATGAGAGTCTCGCAGGTTTTTCTGGGATGTGTTTTCAAGGAAAAGGCAATCACCTGGAGCTACCACAGCGATAATACATGGATTTACCAATTTAGACCATGTATTTTAGTAAGTCTCAATCTAAGCATCGTAGCCTTAGATTGACTAAAAAGGCAGTGGACATCTAGAAATAGATTAGGGGAAGTGTGGCCGAGGGATAGCAAAAGTCAAATGAAGCAATCTGTAGGGAAGGACTCATTTTCTGGTTTCTGTGACCCTTCTGTTGCTAAATTAGGGCTTGTGACATGGAGATGCACTGCTTCACACCAGCTGATGGTTTGGCCCAAGAAATCCCTCAGCTGATGATCCGGCTGATAAGACTGTTACGAAAACACCACAAACAAGACATAAAAGCCTCATCTGGTATAAATGCCTTCCTGCCTCATCTACATCCAGTGTTCCACTTGTCTGCTTGGAACATCAATGTTCTCTGCCTTTCCTCACCTTCAGATTTGTAGGTGTCCTTCCAGTTCCTGCTTCTCCCTGGTGTTATCTGTTGTTCCATGGAGAACAACAAATGACACCAGGCCCATTCCTCACAGGGATTAAAATTAGGGGTCTAGTTAAACCTCCATCCTTCAGTCTAAACAGCACCAGAGTCTGTGAAAATTTCCGAAGACCTGTTTTGAATTTGAAGGTGCTCTTAACCCTTAAGGAGAAGAGTCATGAACTCTCAGATCTTTACAAAAATACTACCCGTATTTTCCCAAGAGATGTCAAATTGTGGGCGTGTAAATTACAGTGGGAAACTGCAAACATGAACTGAGCCTTGGGACCAGATGGCTCAGCACCAGAAGGGTTCACAGGCAGCTTGGCCTCAGGGGTGAACCTTGGTGCTTGGCAAGTGAACTCCCAGGGCTTGATCTCAACAGTACTAAACTCCAAAGTTTAATATCATTCTGTCATTCTGCAAATCTTATGACCTGAGGTCTTCTCTGCCTCATCCCAGTAGTTTCATTCATTGTAGAAAGAAACTTTTGTTTTAGCAGCATTCAGTGAGCACTTCCGCCATTGCAAGCAGTAACAGTGCACAGATGCAATATTCAACCTCAAGCAGCAAAAGTTTCTAAGACTCACTTAAAGGTCGTGAACACAGTGTTAGCATGTAAGTTATGAGTTCTTCATGTCAGAGACATTGTTTATTTTACATAATAGCAAATCTGCTCTATAACTTAATAACTTGAGCTAGAAAAAGATTACCTTTTCTGTGTGTGTGTTTGCTGTTATGCAGAAGGGAAGCAGAATATAAATGAGAATTTGTATTTAATGAAATAGATGCTTCAGCATTTGTTTTATGGCAAATATTGAGTGTATATTTGAAATACAGAGGGGTATTTGAATGCAAAAGTCTGAAGCATCTACATCTGTAAATTGCTTCTATTGACATTTCTGAGGCAAATGGACTATTTGACTTTTCAAGGTGGCAGTGTTCTGAGTAATTTCATTCATTTAGCAGAAATTGCTTTCTTTTGCGTTCTTTCAGTATTACAAAGACTATTTGTATGGGGGCACATAAACCAGGTTGAATGGTAGCCCCATTTCCTCATGTGAACCAGAAGATTGTTATATTACAAGAAAGAAACGCAAACACTTAGGAGACATTGCATCACAGTATGCAAATGCACTTGAGAGTATTTTGGGCCAGGTCAACAGCATAACATATAGTCAGTCACACTGAATTTTCTGATTTAAAATATACAGGTTTTATTTTCCTAGTAGAAAGCTTTAAGACAAAAAATCCCTTGGGAAATAAAACCTGCTGATATTTGTATATAGTCCATTACCCTCAGACAAAGATTACAGCAGAAATTACCTGACTAGATCTATTTTAAGGTACATAGAGTTTATCTATTATCTATCTATCTATCTATCTATCTATCTATCTATCTATCTATCTCTTTCCACCTTTCCACGTTTCCATCTTTATATATGTTGGAGTTTAATAAAGGTTTAATAATTTCTCTCATAAGAATGATCTGTCCTTAGATTTTGGATCAAGTCTGAAGTCACTGGCATGTGTCAAACTATAAATTATTTGTCATGTCCCTCTCTATGTGCAAATCCACAGACATAACACAGCAGACTATTGCCAGTAGTTGAGTAATTACCTTAATTTAAGCAAAAAGGTCAATGGGACCAAATGTTGCTGTAGCACTGTGGTTGGGGTATTACATACCAACCCACCCACACATGTTATTATTTGCTCAGGGTCCTTTTTTTTTTCCTTTATTTTTTTTCTACTGGGATTTTCTTTCTTTTTTTTTTTTTTTAACAAACCATAAAAATAAATTGTAAGTTCCTGAAATATTATATGTCAAATTAGCTTGTGTAAAAATGCTTTCCACTTACATAGCTTCTAAACACTGCTAGGACAGCCTACTGTCATTGAGCCAGACATGCAGATCCCTATTTCAGGAAACATGGCACAGGAGGCGTAACCCAGCCAGGGCAAGGCAAAGTCAATAAGGCCACCTTGCTTTGCACTAGCAGAGTATCTGCTCTGATGATTTCTCCCTGAGTCCTCCCTTTGTGCTTCTGCTTCACCCCAGCAGAAGCCCTCACTCCCAGCCCCATTTGTACCCATGTTTTTTCAACTGTATTTGTCTTTGCTTTGCAGCAATGAGGAACGAGGTGCCTGAGTGGTGGAAGGTGTTGCCCAGGACCAGAGGGTGCTCAGCCTAATCTTCCTGATTTGTGATGGGCAGTTTGGCAGCTGAGTGGGTGTTTAACCAGAGCTGCAGCAGAAAATTAGTGTGTCTTGGGGACCCCACTGCCTGGGGCTCTCAATGACAGACATATTATTTAAGGAGTCTTTGAGAAACAGAAGCTTCACAATGAACAGTTTCCTAGGTATATGGAACAAATTTTCTAGAGTGCTTTTATCTGGCACACTGGGAGTCACAACACAACATTTTGAGCCTAACAGGGGAGAGAAGCCTAGGGTTGGCAGGATGCTCACATTCACCATCAGAAGTGACAAGGGGGGTGAGAGAGTCCCAGCCCATCAGATAACACCTCTGACTGCCAGGGTAACCTCAACGGGATCTCTGTCAGCTGCCACCAGAGGAACTGCAGGCACCAGCCCACCCATCTCCTCCCTGCTGTACTCGTCTCTCTCCTCAGGCCAGCCCCAGGAATGCTGAGCATCATATTCTTTTCATGGAGTGGAGGCTGCTTCAACACAGCCTACTGGTTGCCACAGTGTGCTGGGATGTCCCTCTCCTGAGGGCTCGATTAGCTGGCCCTGGTGTTGAGGGCACCCAGGCAAGTTTTTTTTTTCCATTGGGACTGGCATTATGAGGCTCCTTATGAGCCATGAGTAGAACAGTGAACAGCAGACAATCCCATTTCCAGAAAAGGAATAAGAGCACAGACAGCTGAAATTGTTTCCTGTGTGTCACAGAGGAAATGTGTGTCTCAGTGTCATACAGGGCCTCAGTAATAGGAATTATATTCCATTATATTCCTGTATTCCCAGTACCAGTCTTCTGACTTCTCCTTAAGACATTCCTCCAGCCCCTGCCTGGACCAGGACACATCTCTCCTGTTTTTCTGCCTTTCTTCCCTTGCTGCTTGATGTGCCAGTGTTCTTTGTCTTCAGCTGTGGAAGAAGAAAAAGCAGAGTCTTAGCAGTATTACATTCCTTTTCTAAGGAAACTTCTTTAGAAAGTCTTTTACGGGATAACAAGTGGGGTTCCTGCTTCGTTTTAGATGCTAAGGACACCTGCCAGTCTCCAGCACAAGTGGCCATAGCAGAGAGTCCAAGTGTGTTGTTTTCTTTGTGGCTCTCAGGACAGCAGAAGCAAAGCCACAACTTTGAGGCAGCAAACCCTTGATGGAGGCCAGGTTCCTACAGGGGAAGGGAGTCACTGCCAGGGGTCCTTGCCAGCATGCAAACACTGCTCTGCACACCCAAATTGCCTGGGCAAAAGCTGGCTGCAGGCTGCTGCTCTCAGAGCTCCACTTCCACAGTAGAGCAACTAAAGCCCATGCTTTCCATGCCACCCCTAGGTCTGCTTGTGGTGCCCCATCTTAGGTAGGAAATGTTTACCAAGTGCTGATCTCTGCTGAAGTTGTTGCTTAAATACCTGGGCAGATGTTGGATTGGGATGAGACACTCCCTGAAGCTAAGTAGGTAAAGGGCGAGATGTTCGTCTTGCATGGCCTTACTTGTTACCATCTTATTATTGATGGTACAACTGTCAATCCTTTGTTATGTTTTAAAATAAATCCTTCTCTTGGATCTAAACCTACACTGGAAAGGCTGTGTCTTTCCAAGTTTGAGAGGATACCTGACAGCCTTCCATATGTTGTCAAACTGGCCCTTTTCCTCTGTCTGCTTCCACGGTTTGAAAGTGCTGAATGTCCTCCCCTGTTGCTCAGTCACAGTGGCTGTGTCTGGCACTGGACATTTATTTACACGTGTATGAATGGAAAGTTATTGTCCCCTACCTATAAATGAGGGTGCAAAGCAGGATGGGAAATAGGACTCTACGTCAGACGTAATTCAGTTTACTTTGGCAGTTTTAATTCTTTGTGGTCATTTCTGTATTCATCTGAATCTGCCTGAGGTTGGGGTGTACAGGGTACAGAAGGGAAAGTGCTGGGAAGCTGAAGACCTCAGAAGGCTTCCACTGCACCCACCTTTTCCCAGGGAAGAAATGCCCATAGTATCACTCTTTGCTCTGTTTAGTTATACTAAACACTTTATAAAGGTTTCAGCCACAGACTTTCTCTTTGTATGCCTATGGTAGCATTTTTGTAAGCCAGAAGTCTTCTCGGGTGGTTTGAGTTCCACCCCTTCCCTGCACATGTTTATCCCTGCAGTCATGAGGGATAAAGGTACGGCCATGGGCAAAGAGAAAGCAAAGATTTGTTCCCTGTGGACAGTTTGTTCAGAGACATCACGGATGACTGTTGAGGTTCTGCAAAATCACGGTGTGGCAGCAGCAAAGAGAGCAGTTGTTATTTTGCACTGTACTGACATGACAGTGATCAGTAACTGGCATTCTCTGGGGCTCTCAACACGGCCTGATTGTGAGAGATGTTCTTATCTGGCAATGACATTCATCTGACTACACACACCCTGTACATTCACGACCTGGCTCCAAAGAAGGAGGGGTTGGTTTATTTTAATATGTCAGAGCAAATATTTCATCTCTTGTCCTAGGGGAAACTGGTGCTCATGCTTAAGGATGTCCTCACACGGCTTCTGCTCCCTGACAGATCACACAGATAACATGGGAAATAATAGGGCCAGTGTCTGATGTGGCAGTGGTTAATGTCCCCAAAGCTTATGAGACAGAGATCTCTGCTTCACAGTGCAAGGCACAGGTGTACTGTCTAGGTAATGCTGGTGCTGAATTCATCCCATGCAAGCCAATTCTATGGTGAGAGTGATAAATACCTGCTGCATCATCTGCAGCCAGCAGCCTAAGTGGGAATGTGATAGGATTAGGCTCTGGGAGTGGAGCTGGTGTAAGGGTAACTGTTGTGAGCTTGCTGTGCTGGAGGAACATGATGTGCTACAGCATGGGACCTTGATGCTTTGTGTTGTAGACCATACTTTTGTCTATAGAGAAGCTTTAGATCTGTTGTTCCTAGGCTCACTGAGCCTCTATGACAGCAAGGAGAGCATCTTCACCTCTGCAGACCCTATTGCTCCATCCCTCCAGGGTATGGGAACAGAAACCCCCTCAGCCTGCAGGTGGTGGTCAGAGGCAGCCCCTTCATGAGCAGCCACACACTTGAGAAGGAAAGCAGCGAGGGTCTGTGAAAGCCTAGGAAGCTGCTGTAGTCCTTGAGCAGCCCACCTGAGTCATAGGCTCATTTCTGGAGCAAAGTGCTCCTCAACAGGAACAAAGTGATCAGATGCTGATATATAATAAAATTATTTCATGGGTATATCTCAGTTGAGAGCTGAACTAGAGGCAGGATATGGCTGGGCTGTGGACTGGAACCTAGGATTGGGGTCTGGCAGTTGTCCTGAAAGGCCAAAATACGTGTTACAGTGAGTCTCAGCTCTCTTTGAAGGCTGACAGGCACCTTCAGAAAGTGATTCAGATTCAAGCTCCCCATGGTGGTATTTGTCTCACTCCTCCTCTGGGTGACTGACCTGTTAAATGCTTGTGTGAAGTGTGTACCATCAAATGGATGTAATGCCTCACTGAGCAGTGATGGGTCTCGGGCTCCTAGGTCATTTGCTCACTTTTGAAAATATTTTCCTTTACTGAAAAGGGGTGACACTCAGAGATCAGGAGTAAGTATGCCAAACTGGCAAGGTGTCAAGTGCAGAGGGAGTGGTGTATCGTCATTTACCGTACACAGCGCATGGCACTTGATCAAAGTGACGCTGGTTTCCTTCTCTGTGCCTTGGAAGTGTGAAATCTATCTGGGGAAGGCGCCACTCACACTCCCTGTTTCTATGCCTGTTCTTCTGCAGCAGAAGGAGTCTTGTGGAAAGCAAAAAATACTATGCAACATGGTGAGAAAGTTGTTGGAACCCGCCGGTCGCTGCACATTATGTCCTGAACCTCCCTCCTGTACCATGTAACCCTGCTATGAGCTGCTGGGGGTAGAGGAGCATGACTGCAGGGTTAGTGAAAGGGATGGGAACCGTGCCATGGGCTTTGGCAATACCTGAATGAACTGAAAGGATACCTAACACTGGCCCGTGTAGTCAGGTTTGAGGGTAAGTTACTACTGTCCAGAAGATTGGACTTGTCCTCTGCAACTGATCATGAAAAGCTTTCCTCTTCATCCTCCCAATGTGACCACTTTTTTCCCATGGCACACTTCTGTGAGTCCTCATGGTGATGACCCATGGGTTTTGGTGCAAAGTGTAATTTAGATGGCATGCCTTTAAGATGCAAAAAATGGGTAGGGAAAATGAGTAAAAACTGATTCCATATGAGCAGGACACAAATGTTCTCTCTGGCAGAAACCACTTAATGTAGATAGCACTTTCTCAGTCACCAGCACTTGGGAGAGGCAGGGAGTCCAATGGCAGTCACCAACGCCAAATGTGTATTCCTCTTTTATCATGCTTAGCACGGGTGATCTACACATGTCCATGCAGGAGCCCGGCACATCTCCTGCCAATGGGCTGGTGGATGTGGCGCTATCTTTCCCTGCTTCTTCTGACTGAACAGTTGGGTTGCTAGACTTGACTCTGCCATGGTGCATCCTGGAACTGATCATTTTCCAATGCAAAGACTACTGCCCCATTTCTGGGGACAAATCTACACAGGGATATTGCAGTCTGGGGCTACTGGTTTCATGTTTCCTTCCTCAATTAAGAGGGATAGTCTCTTTACATCCTTCCAAGCGTTTCTGGTGACTTCTTCCTCAAGCATCTTATTATGACAATTTTGCCATCTGCCTGTAAAGGAGAAGATGTTGGCAGTTCTGCAGTAAGGTCCCAACTCTCTATTTTGTAATTCAGAGTTGTACTTTGCTGTTTAGATTTGCACGAAAATCAGCTTCTTGTGATGAAGGGTGTGCAGTCTGAGAACAGGCATGCGTGTGCGTACCACAAGATCCATGGAGCATTACAAAGCAGATCAATTATGCTCACAGACCAACAGATTGTTAACTGCTACCTTTTTTTTTTCCTTTTTACTTTCCACACATGTGACTGACCCTTGGATAAATATTCCTATGACTAATCTGTGCCAGGAACATCTTGATGGACTTCCTGATCTCATGTGCCCTGTAAACTACCTGGGCTTCCTGACTGACAAGGAAGTACAGTCCTTGTGAGATACAACACTCTGTGCTGTTGCACTTTCTTATTTCTTATTACGTGATTTTATCACGTAACATTACAAGCCCATACTCAATATTTTTCTTAGCCTTTATTAAGGTAAAAGTCTCACTGAGTTGGTACTCACATGACCACATTGTTAAAATTTGACAGGAGAGGTGTTGCTGTTGTGGAAAGGCCATCTGTCTCTTAGGGGCAGTAACAGGTAAAGTTAGGCAGCACTTTGTCTTGTGCTTTTTTTTTTCCCTTGCAGTTGCTTATAGTATTGCCAGTCATTATTTTACTTAAAATTTTCCATTCTGGAAAAATCTTGCTTCAGCATGATTAATTAATGAATGAGCGGATTGAAAGGCAGTTTTTATTAAAATGATTCATTGCTTTCTGAGAATAAGTTTTAGAAAATGACATTTCTCTGCCCTGCAATAATCTTTCCTTTTTTGTGGTATTTTTCCAAAGTCCCAGAATAGGCTGAAAAGGGAAACTCTACATGCAGCCAGCAAGGTGATTGGGGTCACTCACTGAGGGGTTTCTAACTCTGCCAGTATATATAGAGGTGACATTAGGTAGTCAGTCTCCCACCATAGGGCCCCCAGGGAACACAGTGGGAACCCAGACTGAGTACTAGCCAGACCTGGTGGATGATCCAGATGTGTGAAGCTTAATCTCATCATGTTAGCCTTAATCTCATTAATGTTTGTGAAGGAGCAGGTGCAATGGGAAAAGTACCACAGCAGGAAATTAATAATAGTGTGTTCAGGGCATAGACTGGATAGAGAGTGGTTAACAAACACAGATAAAGCAAGAAGGAATGATGAATTTGTGTAGATCACATATTACAGTTTGTTCTGTGTGGACAGGAAACCTGTGCGGTAAAAGTAGAACACCTTTTCCATGTAAAGCATCATAGTGTTGGGACGAGGGGGAGGAAAAGTAGGGTTATAGAAAAATATCTAACTTACGCTCTTCCTAACCTGGTGGTTCTTGACTTTGCAAATTTACCTGGCTCTGAGAAGGGCAGAAGGAGTGAACTGACGGTGTGGTCTGCTTTAGGGGGCTGGGGCTCCCTCACACGTAAAAAGTCAGAGTAGGTTGCAGCATCCTTGAGCAGAGGACCACTGGCAGTGGGGACATGGGTTTTGCTTAGGGAGATCTTGGCTGAGTTTATTTCCTCTCCAAAACCATGGAAAGAATAATAGAATCGGGGAATCATAGAATGGTTTGTGTTGGAGGGGACATTTGAAGGTCATATCGTCCAACCCCGCTGCAACAAGCAGGGACACCTTAATTAGATCAGGCTGCCCAGAACCCTGTTCAATCTGACCTTGAATGTTTCCAGGGATGGGGCATCCACCACCTCTCTGGGAAACCTCTTCCAGTATTTTACCAGAACTGCACTGCAGAGCTTTTTGGGGAGGGCAGAGGCACAGTAGGCTGTCATCTTTAATGCTGCCTCGGGGTGTGTCTGTGGCCCCTTCCCAAGCCCTGACAGTCTGGCCTCGGACAACAAAAGTCACCCTTGTGCAGCGGGCCCACAGGAGGCCTGTGTCCTGCTGATCTCTAAAATGAATGTAGCTGGGCTGACAGATCCCTTTCCATCTCACCCCCTCGGACATCTCCCTGAGATGAGGGTGGGAAGGGATCAGCAGGCAGTTTCACAGCACTGCTCGTTAATAGAATTACTGCAATGTTACCCTTTATGGAAAATACTACATCGAGGGCTGAGTCTTCAGGGAAAATGTTAGATGAAGATGCATGTGTCAGCTCAGTCAGACAACTTGGGGGTCGACAGGTTCTCAGACTACATGTCCCCAGGTGCCCAAGTCCTTACAGGGAGCCACTGTATCTGGGTTCTCTCTACAAAAAAACTGGAAGAAGGCCAGGGGAATTAGTGCAGCGAAAGGCTTACCAGGAAGCTGAAGATAAATATTCATGTCTGGATTTGTTTCCCATTGACTTTTTTAATTACATAAGGAAGAGATGATGTCTGTGAAAGAATTCCCCTTTTCCTCCCACAGGATATGTAGTGCTTTGATGCATGTCCTTTTCAGCAACAGGAATCCTCCTGAAGTGAGTTCCTAGAAAGTCCCTGAGGAAAAGATTTTCATATTTTCTGTGGCTCAGCTGCCAGCTCTGAAGAATGGGATGGCTAAGATTCCCCCTGTTGAGCACTGGAGCTGAAGGCCTGTTCATTGTCTGTGTGGCACACAGCCCTCTGCTCTGAGCTGACACAAGGGAGCCGAGGGTCCTGCTCTACCATGAGGTAGCATTCACCTTTCTATTACTCTATTAATAATTACTCTGCATTTCTTGTACAATTTGTAAAAAAACTCTCTGTTTTGTTCGCACAAAAATATTTCAGGTGGGACTTAATGTCAGTATTTTGGGGAACAATATTTCCCCACTCTCTCACACATGGTGGTTGCTTCTCTCCTCATCTTCTCTCAGCTATGTGGCATCCCACTCTCCACTCACTGTTTTGCTTGGGAGGGAATTGGCTCGCATTTGTCATCATGTTCTTCAGATGGCAGCCCTGTTTTGTGACAAGCCCAGGTTTGCACACTGACACCTATGGCTTGCTTGTGCTTTGATGGGAAGTCCACTATTTTGGGGCTTCTGTAGACAGAATCGTCTGGGTGTAACATGACCAGCTGCAGAATTGCTGAGTCTGCCAGGCAAAATGAGCTGGAGGAACTCAGCAGCAAAGTTCTGTGGGGAGCTAGGCTGCAAGTTTGTCATAAAGAGAACTACATCCTGGACATGGCCAACAGAGCATGGACCTGGAAAAGAGGAGGTTTCCATGGTACATTTAGGGCTCTCTTACATGCCACATGCAAAGAAAACTATGGAATTGGTCCTCAAACCCAGCCAATCTGTCCATACTGGGAGCAAGCCCCTTCCTGGAAGGATGCTGTGTTATGTTTATCACAGCTGTTGCCTGGGTGGTGAGGAGCCTCAGCTTCTGCGCCATGCTAGTGCCTCCTTTCCTCTGCTACTGGCTTCATGGAAAAACTGAAATGCCAGAACATTTTATTTCTGTTAGGCATCAAATCATATGACCACTGGCCAGTAATGCCACTTCCATTCCTCTCATTCTCCCTCCGTTTTTCTCTTCAGCCACCTGTTCCCACTTCTCCCCACACCGATGTTCCCACCCCGCTGCAGTCTGGCAGAGCCTTAAACAGGAAAAGGGAGGTTCCCCGTTTGATCAAGGCCTTCATTTTCAGCTGATCCTTAGCTGCTGCAAGGCGAATTGCCCAAATCAAGTTGACAGAGATCTTCAGCTTTGGCAAAATGTTCCTGCTTATTTTAATTGCTTTTAATGAGAACACTGACTGCAAAAACACTTTGTCATGCAATTTGTGTTTGCGTGCAGGCAAATACAGGGGAGTTTCTGGTAGACGTGTTTGCTTGCTTTTGTCACGCACACTGTGAAGCAGTATAGTCCTTCTGGGGCGATCAAATAGGCACTAGCTTATTTTATTCTTTCACTTCTTACTATTTTAAAGACCAGTAAAATACTATTCCCTGCCTTTGAAGGACTAGCCTACTGAGGCCTCCGATAGTTGGTCAGTGGGTTCCTGTTGCCCCTCCTAACTTATCTTCCTTCCTAGCCAGCTGAAAACTGGACAGAGTGTTCTGCAGGAGAGGGAGCCTTCTTCTCCTCAGTTATAGTGTTCAAAACTGCTCCCTGTCCCTCACCCCAGGAGAAGGAAGTTCTGAGGAGACCCATAGCTATGGGGGACAGGCTACCCCTTCACCTCTTTTTCCTTCAAGACACCAAGACTCACCTCAGCCTTTCTACCACTTATGACCCCAGATGAAGCCAAAGCTCGTGGGGATATCCAAGGATGGCTGGAGCAAGGGCAGTGGTGGTGATTGTCACAGCCCTTCACAGAGCAGAAGTGGGACTGCTGGAGGCAACAGGCTTGAGCATGCTGGCACCATGGGTTTTTCCAGAGTCTTCCTTGTCAACATGGATAAAGTTGTATGATGATCAACCAGACTTCTCAGAGGTGCTCCTGTGTCGGGTTCAACACTGTGGCTTGAGGTGGAAAGCAAAGAAAAAGCAATTGAGTCCAACGGATGGTGACAATTCAAGTCAGGAACCTCGGCTGTGTAAATATATCAATAACTGCTTTGTTTATGTTGGCCAAAGTACTTGTTTCTCTGAATTGTGGCATTCACCCAGTATTGTGCTTCTCTCAAAACAAACACCCCACTGCCTGGGCAGATATCCCATGGTACTGCCACCATGCTCTGGGCATGCTGGCAATGTCATACCGTTGCTATGTCAACAGGCATCTAAAGGGAGCCCTTTCCTTGGCTTTAGGGTGCTGTTCTCATAAGCTGTCCTACTGAAGGTGTGCTTAGTGTGAGGGCAGACCCTGTGCCAGTCTGCATGGGATTACTGCTTACCCAGACACTGCTGCCATGGGGCTCAGCATCCCACTGAGCCCATCCACTGGCTGGTAAAAACACACTGTAAATTCTGCCAATGACCTTGTGGTCATCCCTATTTTCTTAGCTAACTGCCATCTAATTGGGCTGGTCAGGAGCAGCCGGGGCCTGGGTGACAATGGCTGTATTCATTGTCCCAGCTCACTGGTCTACAGGTTTTGGAGGGCTAAAGTGAATACCCCACAGGTTTCTAGGAGGGGGACATTTGTTCTGCTCAAGCTCTACTTACAATCTGAACAGATACAGCTGTGCTCTGTCCCACCAGCCCTATCACACTGGAGTCTGTAAGAAAAGTCCATTCCTGGACAATTAGCTTTCTGACTCACGTTGATTTGCCTTCCCCACCACCCCAGTGCTCGTGGGACTGGCAGTCAGAGCCTTTGGTGGAAACAGCACTTTGCATGGAGAAGTAAGTTTTTAATGGCTGCAAGGGTGACAGGTCTCTTCCTGGGAGAAGCACACGCTTGGTGAACAGCGGGGACCTGAGTCTTGGAAATGTAGTGAATCCAAATGTCTCTCCTAGGCAGATGAGTTGTCAGATTCAGCTGGAGGCAGTAGCTGGTCATTCAGCCTGCACTACCTGTGGTCATGGAGCAGAGAGAGCTGAACTGGCAGCAGGATGGTGCATCTGGCCCCTGTGCTGCTGAGAGGCAGTGTTTACACTACAGCAGCCTTCCTGTTTGCCACCTGACCTTTCCAGTCTCATCCCCGCTCCTTTCTGCTTGACTTTTGACTGTCCTCAGTTAATCTCTTGCCATGCCCTTTCCTTTCCCCTTTCTAGCATATTTGCTATTCAGCAGGTTCACACAGCAATAAATGATTAACCAGCAGATTTGTTGTTTCAGTCCCTTATTGGAATGCAGCAAAGATCTCCACTAATTTGTACATGAGGTGTAACAGAGAGGCAGGGCTTCTGCCACAGCGTCAAACAAGCCTTGGCCTGTGCATTAAAGGTAAGCAATAATGATAGGAAAACACTTTAAAAAAAATCACATTGACTTGAGTAGGGAGCCAGCCAAGCCAAGCCTGTTGGAGACAGCTTCGTGCATATACCATAGCAGGGACATGCTGAATAGCTGGGCGAACTTCAGAGCGCCCCACTGAGACCAGTGACCACATTTCTCGTCAAGGACCCACACCTGCATGCCAGCCCCACAGGAACCAGCCGTGGGGAAGGGCTTGGCTTGGCTTGCTCGAGGCTGTGGCTTGGGCTGACACAGCAGCGGGCTGAGCACCACTGATACAGGAATATGAAGCAGGTGCCACAAAAGTGAGGGAAGATCTGGCAACACGGAGAGACCTTCTTTCTCCAAGGTGACCTCCCTTCCTTCAGAGGCAGCCAGAACGCAGCTGGTGGGAAGCGGAAGGCACCAAGCTGCTGGTGCCATTGCACCCCAGCAGGCAAGGAAGGGCTGGGGAGAGAGAAAACTTCCCCTTGCAGGGTGCTTTCCTCCCTCTAACAAGACAAGCCAGCAAATGATTCAATTATGTATCACAGAACAATGAATTAAATGTTTACAAGGTGCCTTTTTAAATGCCAGGAGTTATAAACCAGTGAGTGGAAGAAAGCAGGACTCAAGATTCCCCGGTGCCCAATTCAGGCAATGCTTAACTACTAGACTGTGAGGTATTGGAAAGGCTCCAGTTCCTCTTCTGGCAGCTCCTCTCCCAAATCACAAGCACAATTTTTCTTTTTCATTCAAAGAAATAAAGAAATACCATCCTCAATTATGTTCTGTGTAAGTGCCTTGAACGGAGAAGAGAAGGAAAAGGAGAGATAGCAGTTTCTCCTACCATGCCTGTCTTTTCCGGCTCTTCCAGGCACTGGCACGTACACAGGCCCTTCCCTGGTTACAGGCATATATATAATTAGCACAGCAGGTTACACATTGCCTCCCTATTTGCCAGCATGGTTCACCTCTGTGCAGAAAGGCACAATGCCTGAGTGCCACTTACGTGGTATCGCCAGCCTCAGCTGTCCCATGTGCCTGGGTCAGACTCCTGCAGGTTTGTCTTAAAGAGCACAGGCACTGAGAAAAAGGCAGTCGGGGCAGGAGGATTTATTGGCCTTTCAGTTTTTAAGCCATTACCTTTCACATTGTCAAGTCTTTCTCATCAATATGGGTGTCTGGAAACCAGCTTTCTGTAAAAGTTAAAACTGCTGAATTATAGCAGGGCTTCTGGAGCTGGAGTTGGCAGGAAATCCACCTCCTTTCCACCCAAACAGGGGAGCACTAGCAAGGTCCCTCCTCTGCTGCCTGTGACATATTTACCTGTGACTGCAGAGGGGAGATGGAAGCAGAAAGAGATCCTCTGGGCAGCAGCAGGCAAAGCTGTGCAGATTCATGACCTTCTTGCCTGCCTGTGTGTGTAATTCCTGAGCAGGGGGTGGGGGGTCCTGCCCCCTACCCTTCTCTACCTGGAACAGTGAGTCAGGTCATAATACCAGCAGGTGTTTCTGGTGGGTGTGTGAGGTCCGTGCTGAAACACGTCAGAAGATTTTTCCAAGGAGGTTTCATAAGCCAGATGACTTTAGCAGGGACAGACAGTATGGGAGATATAAACACCTGCCCAAAAGCATGTGTTACCCAAATAATGAGGAGTGATAACACAACTGAAGGGAAAAAGAAAAAAGAGAAAAGGAGACGAACATATGATCAGGGTCTTTGAATGACTTAGAAACTGCAACAGCTTCTTTCAGGACATTGACTGTCTGCTCAAGCTTGCCTGAGCAGCAGCTTGAGGATTTGCTACCTGGGGACTATCATGGCTAAACAAAGAGTGGAAGAGGCAAGTGTGCTCTTTGTGGGGTAGGGAATTTGGTGCCCCTCTTTACTTCTTCGTCTAACCACTCCCCATATATCAGAGGAACAGCTTGAGAAGGTTTTACTACCAATACAGGCAGATGATGAAAGGAGGCTATTTCTTCCCCAGCCACCAAAACCCTTAGGTTATTACAAGGGGTTGTACCTGCTCTGCTGGAGTAGTGCAGGGCTGGCATCAGCCTTGAAACTATTCAGAAATTCAGGACAGAAGAGAGGCATGAGCCTTGGAGACAGAGGGGACGGCACTGGAGTTTCTGGACGTGTCTGCTGTTTACACTGCTACTGTATTTGCTGGCTGAATCTAATAACTCAGACTCTGCTCACTGGCTGACTTTGCTGTAATATCTTAGGAATGATACACAAAGAGCAGGGCAAAAAGGCTGCTGCAGATGCCTGACGGGACCACAGTGCCAGCATAACTCTCTGAAGGAATGGAAGCAGGGAACAAACATGGATGTGGGTGTGGGAACTTCTGCAGATTTGAAAAGTGGGCATTAGTGTGTTTCAATACTTAATATGTTTAAATCTTTAAGGACCCAAGAGTTATTTTCAAAAGCTGATCAGCCTTAGAAACCTCTCCTGCTGAAAGCCCTCCACACAATCCACTTCTGAAATGAATATTTAGGGCTCTAAGTCACTTTTTTACACTTGGGTATGGGTCCTTTTCCATGGTTGCTTGCCTTCTGTAGGGGAAGGAAAGACCAAAATAAAATTCTTAAATGCCTTGCATAGAGACCTCTGTTCCCTGATTTTCATCCCTAATGTAGGGATTTCACCAATCCCCTCACAAGATGAAATGTTTATTCTCATTTCTGGGGCTCTCAGCATTGGACATGCTTCCTAATGGGCAGATTGTGGTTGTAGGAAATAATTCTTACTTATTCTGCTGCCACTGCAGCTCTATTTATTCGAAAAGCAATCAAGGGCACCAGCCACACAGTGGCAGGTAGCAAAAGACTTTGGAACAGTTTTACTGGCTCAGCCATCCACTTCTGCTACTCCTACCACAAACTGCAGATCTTCCCTGCCTCCCCTTCCCATACTTGGGCTAACTGGCTTGACTTTTGCAAGTGATGAAGCACCAAGCAAAAATAACGGCACACCTTTGCATGGCAGAGGTTCCTTCTGTCAGGATGACTCAGCAGGATAGCCATGCGCTCCTGTGCAATGCCCTCAAACAGACTGCCTCTTCTTTTGACTGGGTTTGGGGTGGGACTTGGGCCTCCCGAGCAAGATTGGTGCCAGAGAACAGCTTATCCTTAATTACATTTCCAAGATAGGATTCGACTGCGGAAGAACAAACACCAGTGAATTCAAGGTGATAGAGTTGTTTTCCAGGCAAAATAAATCGGATAACTGGGAACCTGAAATTGAGCATAAGTTCTCCAGAGATAGAGATTTCATCATCTCAGAAATAGCATTGGCAAAGCCCCAGGAGACAATGTAGCTAAGTTATTCTGTGGCTTTTATGTTCTTTCATGTGGCTCCTGGATAGCTAAAGCCTAACCACAATTACAGTAATTTTATTTTAGGGAATCACACAATGGTATGGCCATCTACTCAGACATTTTGGGTGGCCCCTAAGAGGGATATATTGGTGGCATTTTTGGTCTTTGGCATTGCGGGATGGCATGTTCCTTGCAGAACTATGGAGTGCAAAGCCAATGCTTTTTTTTCATTCCTTTATTAAAATCTCTGGCTTCTTTTATTCTCAATAAACTTTCCATATTCATTATTTCTACCCTTTCATGGGTGCTGGGGCAGAGCTTCAAGGCCCTAGAGGCTAGACAGCATTTGGGATGCAGAAGCATTTGTTAAAAGCTTATCTGGAGGGTGTTTGGGTGCCTGGTAGAAAGCGGGAAGTGTCCAGGAGTTCGCTTTTCGGAATTGCTCTCCAATGGCGCCAGTCTGCCTGTTTGCAACATTTCACCCAGTTTTGCAAATCTAACAGCCCTCTGGCCAGCGTTACATGTTCTGCCACAAAGTTTTGCGAAACATCCTCTGTCTCTTATCGAAACAGCAGGGTAGAGTTCTGCTTGTGGTAAAAGTTCACAACACTGAAGCAGCCGAAAAAAAAGTTTGGGACAGATCAGCACCTAATTTCGGAGTGAAGCTGCACTAGTTTGCATCACTTGAGGATACTGTGGTGTGGTAGTAAGGCCATTCCACAGACTTCTCTGCCCCATCAACTTCAGGGCTGACTTTAAGGGGTTGTGCCCCCTCAGAACATTGATGAACTGAAGATCTGATATCTCCTGTCTGTCTTGTTGTGGACATCGGGGCGCTGCAGCCTTCCTAATGACTAGTCAACTCTCAATGGCTCATCCTGAGCATTCCTGCTCCAGAGCTCCCTGTGGGTTTTTTTTAACCATCTCTCAACTTGCCAGACCAATTTCTTCAGTGTGTGTTTGCCTACATTGGCAGACATTCTCTTAGGCACTGGCTAGGACATTGACATAGATGGGAACATGGTAAGCCCTAAACACCCATGTCCCACTTTCTCTTTCGCCTTGACCTTAGTGTGATCTGAGTTTCATTTCCAATAGGAGGCATGGTGAGAGATGAAGAAAGGGAAGACAATGGAGGTGAAGCTGGGCTGTTATTCATAGGGACAGATCACATGTGAGTTATGCACCATGAGACAAATTCTGCCTTTGAGACCACTGTGCCGACTCCTTTGTCATCCAACTATTCTGACCTTCCTGATTTACCCCCTCCCCCCCCTCCTTCCCTGTGCTGTGATTTATGTCCTTGCTGCATTGTGTCTGTCTGTTCTTTGGGACATGTTTGTACAGCTGATGCAGAGTTTATTGCAACTACGTCTTAATCCTCATCTTGTGTTTGCAAATTCCTCATGACAAATAATAACAAGCACGCTAAGAAACTTCACAGCACTTGCAAGGGTGTAGAGGTAGATATGTTCTTGCAATATATAAACCTGCTTTTGGAAGAAGTCATGCTCTGCATTGTCAGGTTCCTCACTGACACCCCTCATCCATTGCATGGCGTGCCTGAGGTTCCCCAGCGTTCCAAGAAGACAGAGAGCCTCCTTAGAACTCCTACACCACAGCCCCTCCTCCTTGAACCAACCTCTAAAGAAATGTCAGACCATAATCAGACAAAGAAGCTTGGGAACCCGAAAGGTTTTGGGCTGACCCAACCACGGCTCATGTTTGCAGTGCACAGTCATGCCCTTGATGCCCTTGGGCAGAGGAAGGCTGGGTCCACCAGAGCAATCCCATTCCTGATAACTGCTTTCTGCATTCCCACAGACCTGAAGCATTTGTGCAGCAGAACAGGTGAAGTTTTGCTCTTTGGCTAGATCTAGAAGTCTATCTTCAGCAAAGCCAAAGACTTCTAACGAGCAAGAGAAACATGGACTGCTTTTTTTCTAGGAAACCCATCTGCTTTCTCAGTGGCTGGAGCTGCTGGTTTGCCTTGGCCTTTGTATGGAGTGCTTCAGCGAGGTTTGTGGAAAGGGTACATCAGACAGAACTCTCCTGCAGAGGTGTTCTCAGAGACCCCCTGTGGTGTGTTGGGACTTTGAGATGGACCTGTGTTCTGAATTAAACTCATGAAAGGGACACAGAGGACTTAAATAGCATTTATTCAATTTCTTTGTGGCTATTTTTTTTTCTTGAAATAAAGCCCTTTTCTCTTTTGTTTTATTGGAAGCACAACCACAGCAGGGTGTCCAAAATCAGGCAGGGCCATGCTTGGCAGGAGCCCAGTGGGAAGCAGCATGCAGTCCAGCAGGGCTGCACCTCGGGTACATCCTGTGGTTGTCCATCCCCCCCTCCAACTAGTTCATGACTCACATTCACCAGATACCAAATGACTCTCAGACCCTCCTGGTTAACTCTGCCTCTCTCTGTCATGCCAGCTGCCGTGAGATAGGTGTAGGTCTAATTACAGCCCTGAACCATGTGCTAATAGGCCACACCAGGTCACCATCCCCTCAAGCTTCTTTGAACACATGAAATTTCCACTGAGCAGAATTCGCTGAAGTGGTTTCCCTCTCTGCAGGGCCACAGGAGGTGCCAAGCTACCATAAAACAGTGCCTGAGGTAGTGCTCATAACCACACTGTACCCAGAGGATTCTGATCTGAGTGAGATCAGTCCCTCTCACACTGGGCTTTAGATATATGAAATATCATACATATANATATAAAAGACAATCCTTGACATCTGCATGAACAGCGGTTGGGAAATCTTTTGACTCCTAAATAGTATACTTCTTCTGCAATATCTAGTTATATTTAGTAGGGAAGCACAGGGAACTTATGCAGTGTCCAGCTACATCCCGTCCTACCCCTGCTCCATGGAGAAATGTTTGAGGTTCCTCTCCTGCACTGTTCCTGCACCTTGGACTTTGCAAGTGATTTGGTGTCAAAAAGCTGTCTGTGGAAGAGGGAAGCAGCTCTGCTAGGATGTGCATTTGTCAGATGATGAGGTACTACTCCTCTCCTGCTGCAAGAAGAGATGAAAGCATGCACTCATCTAGCATGATCATCCCTTGAAAACTCAGTTTGTGTCAAATAGCAAACCTCAGAGCAATCCAGCATGGGCAAGGCCCCAAAAAGATGATAGATGACATTCTTTTGCCGTGCAAACAACAAGAAAACAAGCAGCCAAAAGCCAAATCTCTGCTGAATCATTGATGTCTGTCATTCAGGCTTAACATGGTGTCTGGATCAAGGCAAGCTGGCTCTTCGGAGAGGGTATGGGAGCTGTCTCTGTCAGCACAGTGGATGGCCTGCTAGCTCCGTACCTCTAATTCCAGTGGTGAGCGCAATGCAGCTGAGTAAGGTTCTGCAGAGTGTCAGCAAGGGGATGGATGCAAAAGTTGTGTTTGCTCTTGAAAGTGGAGTTGAGGTCAGGGAGAGCCAACAGGGAGCCTTGCAGTTATTTAATTCTGTGGACACTAGATGGAAAGCCCCTCCTCCTTTTACAAATGTTCCTGAAGGACTTACAGCTGGAGCAGGATGTGAGACCCTGGAGCTTCAGCGCTTTTGTGCAATGAGTGAGATGGAATTGTGTGGTTCCTGCTGTGATGAATTAGCACCAAGTAGCTAGCTGCTGTTCTGGGAAATCATTCAGATGTACTGAGGTGTAAACAATCTCTTCCTGAAGGAGGAGCCAGGAAAGAAGCTAGGTGTCTGGTCTTGTTCTTCCCTCGGAATTAGGACTGGTCCATACAGGGATATGAAAGCCAAGTGAGAGTGGCTCAGTTGAGATATGGCATTTGTGAGGCTTATCGGAAAGGCAAGCATTAGAGGGACACAGCAAGCACTGTCTGTTGTGGGTGCCTGTCTCCCTCCTGCAGATATAGGTGTATTTATTTAGATTTGTTAATATCTACTGCTGTAGGAAAAGCAACTCAACCTGAATGCTCAGTCATCACCTCCTGCAGGGAAAGGGTACATGCAGGAGAAGTCTGAAGGGAGTTCTGGCTGCCAAGGAAAGATGAAAGGATTTCAGGAAGAGAGGTTGTGAAAACAAGTAGCACTGGAGAGCTTATCCATGCATAAATGAGATGAAGCCTGAAGTGACGGAGAGTCCCCATTGCTTCTTTAAAAACATAAGGGCAAAACAAAAAGATTGGCAAACGGGGTGTAAGGCAGGAAACAAGATCTTTTAAAACTGTTAGCAGTCAGGAAGGGAAGGAAAAATCTGTATGTGTGCAAATCAACTTTGATTTGATGCCCACCCCAATGTCCTGCTGCAGAGGGATAAGCTTACAACCCTCCCCCAAAAAAAGAAATGGAGCATGCTTCCAGCTCTCTGGGTCTGTGCCAAACTGTGAAGTTCACTTTCAAAGGCAAAGCTGACACAGAGACATTTGACAGGACTCATGCTTCTAAATCACGTGGATGCTTTTGTAAACATTACTTCTGGGTGTACTTAATATCTCCACTATTAATCAGGTTGCGGGGAGTTAAAAGCCCATTAATGGCATTAACAAATGCTATTTAACTGGGCTGAATTGCAAATGCAAGTTTAGACAGAGAACAAATACAATGTGACTTTGGAGGAGCAGAAAGCCAGCCAAAAAAACCCACATTTCATCTTGAAAAAAAACCCCGCAAAACAAACATCAGTGAATCAACCCGAAACATAGAGACTATGAGAAGGGAGGAAAAGCCTTGGCAGATGTGATGTTGAAAAGACTTGTATGTTGGTTAAAGTCAGATGTGAGGCTCAACAAATGGAAGGTGGTAAGTGGGCCAATACATGGAGCAGATTTGATAAGATCTTGGCATGCAGCGTGACCTAAGGACGCTCAGTGGAGTTTGGTCTTGCTGGCACCAAGAGCACTCAAAACAGGACCGGGAAGTTATCTTTCTGTGAAATCAGTGGTCTACCAAACAAGGGAGGTGGTGATAACCTGGATGGTCTTCAAAGCAAAGCAATAGCAAGGACTGAGGATTTGGAGAAGTCATCCAAGCCTTTTTGGGTTTTTGAAGAGTGCAATGGGAGAATGACTCAAACATGCTTGGTTTGGTTGGCTGTGTTTGTAGGGGCGTGTTAATACCTGTTCACACTTACTCTTTCTGAGCAGTCAGGACAATGAATCTTTAATTCTGTGCTTGCTTGTATATTGTAAAAATATAAAAAGGGCAGGAAATTGGTTAAGGGAAAATGTAAACTGAATATCGTGGGGAAATATTAAATAGTGAAATGCACAAAAATATTAATATCTCTCCAGGTCTTTGCCTGGGGTTTTCAAAAG
The DNA here is from genome assembly GCA_013397975.1 of Machaerirhynchus nigripectus. Taxonomy (NCBI): domain Eukaryota; kingdom Metazoa; phylum Chordata; class Aves; order Passeriformes; family Dicruridae; genus Machaerirhynchus; species Machaerirhynchus nigripectus. Next base: position 1,540,369 of record VZRQ01004652.1, on the reverse strand, counting down.
CAGACAATAAAATGTAGCCTATGAAGTCCAGTTCTATACTCTGTTGCAGTGCAAAAATGCCTAATAAAGTAATTATTTTCTAAATGTGCTAACTGTGTAATATTTGAGCTAGATTGGCACCGATTTTTATTTTGTCTGTCCTTATTGTATTTTAACAGTTACATTAAAAAACACTGAGGTTGGAAACATGAATTGCTCAGAAATAAGACATCAAAATCGTGATAGTTCTTCATTTTTCCATTTAAACTTCTATATGCATCTGCATTGTGTCACAGTCACAGGATTACCACTGTACAGGACAGATCATCTCTGTGCTCACTGGGTAACTGCTCAGAGTTTCTTCTTACCCTCATCACTTGACCCCAGGCCTTGTTTACTAAACACCACTTAAGCTCTGCCTAGAACACAAACTGATTACATTTCCTCATGGGCTTTCCTGTGACACTTTCACTCTAAATCTGAGCAGTTCAGAAACATGAACAGATTTCCCCTTAACCACAGCCCTAATGAAAAGAGGAAGGAGCTAGTAGCACTTCCATTTTACCAAAGTGGAATTAAGATAAAGACATTAAGAGTTGTGACCACTGACACTTGCTGTTCACTTTATGGCTACACAAGTTTGCTTTTTTTTTTCTTCTGGCTGTGTGTGCTGTATATGTTTAAATGTTGGCGTGTTACTTAATTTTGCAGTGAATTTACCCTCCACGTGACTCTTGTGAAAGACAAAATTGCAGATATATAATAAAACCAATTGTTTTCTGTCAAGATGAGAGCTGGGCACCTACTGAGAGAAAAGAACAGGAACAAGATAAATACAAAGTTTTGCAAGAACCAGGGAGGAGAGCAGGGAGGGAAAATGGTGCACAGACAAGAACATCTACTATTGTGGAGTGTTACTGAATAAACAAAATGAACACTTGAGTACCATTTTGGGCAGGACATGGAGCTGAGATGCCAGAAAAAAAGGTGAGCTAAGTAGTCCCTATAATATCCTTGTTAGCAGGTTTTGATACCAAAGCCACCTAAAGGGAATCCCTGGCAAACCTATGATGGCCTGCTATGAACGATTTCTGGGGGCAAAACGCATCCCTGGCTGAAGAGTGGGAGTACAGGGCAGGGGATTTCTGAGAGTGGTCAGGATTTCTTGAATCTGTAATGCCAGGAACTCTCATAATTTCATGTTGAAGACACAGCTCCCAGCAACTTTGCTTGCAATGCAGAATGCTCAGCACTTTTGCCAGTCTGGGCCCAGGTGTCCGCAGCTTGGCAAACAAAATGGGAGGTAGTGGCCAACTCAGAAAATGCTTATTTAAGTGACTTGCCAGTAGCACACAAGGGCTCAGTCCTAGGAGCAGGGCTAGGCAGTGTTCAGTTGCATTAATGATCAGATCATCTCTTCTCCCCCTCCAATCCCCTTCCTCATTTCCTACACTCCCCTTCATCTTGGCAATAAAATATGCAGGGGTCCTGTGGGAAAAACCCAACAAAACACTGTGTGATCATGTAATTAAAGGCTGTACTATAACACACAGGCACAAAGGAGATGAATTAATGCTTTATGGAAAGCCTCCAGATTAGCTTTTCCTCACTCCACTGTGCAGTCATAATGTTCCTTTAACAGAGCTCTCCATGTGCTATTGCACAGACTTACGGGGGGAACCACAACAAAGTTTCAGAGCTTCCTTTCTTACCCCTTAGAGAGAGAGTGGTGTGTAGATGGGCTGACCCTGGCACAGGTCACCAGGGACCAGGGAGCTGGTGATCTGCAGCCCTTTGCTACCTGAGGTGACAGGAGAGCAGCAGCCCACCAGCCCTGCAGGCCGCAGGGACAGTGGCATGCTGACCTTGGTGTTGGAGCCTGGGCTGCCATGGGACTGTACAGACACAGACTGTCCGAAGCAGAAATTTATGGCTTTAACACTTCTACTATATCACTTAGATCCTGAATGAGGTACCCCCATGTGCTGTGGTATTCCTGACCTCTGTCTTGCTTCTCTCACTCGTACCACATCTCCTTTTGGCTCTGGCTGGTACCTCGTATGATTTTTTTTCATTCCTACCCCCCAACTTCTTCCAGTTTATGTCTCAATTTACCTTTGCCTTTGAAGGGAGGGTGGGTACAGTCCTCTCACAACCAGAGATCTCAGCAGCAGTGGTGGCAGAGGCAACCCTGTTTGAGTTTTGTCCCTGTACAGGGACCTACACCAACTGCACCTACAGAGGAGCCAGAACAGATGAAGCAGAAACCCGTAAGAGATATCCGAGAAACTTTCAGAGAAAACAAGTGCTTGACTTGTCTCTTTTTCAGACAAAATGCAAATGTTGGCTTTTCTGAGGCTTATAAGGTGGCCAAATGGGAAGAATTTAATGAGATTTCCAAGAGCACATCCTTGACAACAAGGTCAGCCTCTGCTTGGGTGCCCACTCTGAGACATGGGAGTCACAAACCAGTATGAATGTTTCACCATGAGGGAAACAATGCATTTTTCTTCTCCTTGTTCTCAGAAACAGCCATGCCACTTAGGCAGAAATGCGAAAACAAATGAACAAAACAAATTCAGCTTGAGGCAGACACCCAGCATGGGGAATTGCAGGCCAGATGGTTAGTGTGACAAAGTTAGAAGCAACTGAAAACAGTCTTTCAATAAGAAGTGTTAGGCAACTTCAGGATTAGGTGGTACCACCTCTACTGAACCCCCTTCCTCTTTTAAAAGATGACTTTTCTAAAGTCAGCACACCAGCAAATTTGCTGAAGAAGCACAATGATGGCGCGAGAAAGGCCACTCTGTTGCTGTTGCTGTTACATCATCAATGTGTCAGAGGACAGCAAAACCTTTCTACCACTTGTCCTGCTGCTGGGTCCTGTTCCCTTCTCCTCCTCTTGGCCCTGTTCCCCGGACCCACTCTCTTCTCACCCACCCTGCAGCTAGTCCCTTGGTGCCTGTCTCTTTCCCCTTGTGGCAGATGCCCACTCAGCCTTCTGAGCCTTCTCCTCTTTGCCCATCCCACTGCTGGCTCTGACGGCATCAGCTTGGAGTCCAGCAAAGGTCCTTACCTTGGCTCCCTGCCTCCCTTCCCCTTCCCGCTGCTGTCAATTCGCCTCACTTCTCTTTTGGAAAAATCTCTCTCTTCCTAATCTACTGTAAAACAAAAGGGAGGGAGCCAAAATCTCAGCTCCTGATGATTGCTGCTGCTCTGTTGACTTTTTCCAGAGCCAAGGCTGTGTTACACTGCTTCACATCACCAAAGGATGAGCCCTGCTTTTGTCAGTGGACAGATGCCAACTTGCTTCAGCAGAGAATCTGTCTTGCTGGCTTAGGTTTCAGTGTGGCTGGACTGATTGGTGTTGGAGGACGAGCTGACCCCTGACTCCAAATGAACGCAGAAATAGCTGGGCACAGCTATGTATGCCCTCCTCATCCACTTCACCTGCTTTCTGCTTCTTTCCTTGCAGAAGCACATGCACATACAGAGACTAAGCATGTACAGGAGTTTTCAGTTGTTCTGTGCACTGGGGCTCGCTCTCTTTAGTTCTTGGAGGATTCCCCTGTTCTCAGGAGATGCAACGCATGATGCCTTTACAGTGTTCACATGAGTTGTTCCTGCGTGTTCCACATCATCAGGTTATGCACTGACAAGTGGAGCATATGCTCTCAACAGCATGTCTGCTGTGACTAAATCACATCCTGGGTCATCAGCTCAAGGCTCGCAGAGTGTTCTTCCAGTTCCAGAGGGAACTGTTGTCTGCTTGCATCGTTTATAACCCTTGGGAGACTTGGGCAAATCAGGACAACCATGTGCAAGACCCAGCATTGTTTTCTTAAGCTGCACAAGCATTTGCTTTCTTATCTCCATTGCTGTCTGCATGCATTACAGGCATCTACTCAGTTGTGCAACACCTTGGGTGAAGTAGAGCTCCTAAGTCACCACTTGAAGCATCTGTGCAGAACTTAGTTGCTTTTAATAGGACCCTAAAAATGCACCCTAGATTAATATCAGTACAAACTGCAAGTGGTTAAACTTCTTGTGTTGTCACTGCCTTGGCAGCGCTTGGGAAGTCATTTCACACAGGTTGTGGAAATCTTGCCATGAACTTAAAACTCAACATGTATGAGAGACAGAACTTCAACTGTAGCATTTTAAGGTCAACATCCGTAACAATTGGGACATTTTTTCCCCTTCTCTCTTTCTTTCTTCTTTCTTTGTTTTTTAATTTAACTGAAATTTTATTTTGTTTAATTGAAACCTTTCCCCACTTGCAACTTCAGCAAGCACATGCTGAAACAATTCCTGATGTTCAGTGACAGTTCTGTCCTAGACAATTATATCATCAGTAGACACATTTTTACAGTTTGTAGCATCTGTGCTCTGAAATGTTTTGGAACCTGCCCAATAAATATATCGAAGTTGCTCAACCCTGGGCTTTCCATGTCAAAGGAGATCTGAAAAACCTTATCAGTCTATCTAATTTTCTCAAGAATTTGGCTTCCATTGAGCAAAAATTTCAGTCCAAATGGAAATTTTCTCTTTGCATGTTCCTGTTCCAGAGGCCATTTAAGGCTGAATCAACTATGCTGTCCTCCATAATTAGAAAGGAGCAAGCTTGCTTGCATCTCCTTCTGTTTTGCAAATACTGCCACTTACTGTCATGCAGTATCTCCAGGCCTTCCACTGCAAGGCTGGAGGAATGTTTTGGACTGTCCAGATCCAATTTTCCATGACATCTTTATCTTCACTTGGATTCCAGAAGTGCTTTGCCATGACTAGAGGTTTCACTCTCCCAGATGCTGTCCAAAAGTGAAATGGGAGACCATCTCGACTCCCATTACATTACAGATCACAAAGAGAAATTAACTATTCCTGTTTCTGTTTCTGTGGAAAGAGCAAGCACTGTGTCCTGAATTGTTCTGCAACCATTTTTGGACCCTGTTTCATTGAGCTTACTTTACCAGAAAACCATTATTTCCTTCTTTGAGTCAATCAGAATCAGCTTTTCATGGCTCGGGGATGTCACAAAGGTCATCCACTCCTTTTATTTTCCTTTCTTTCTTCCTTTGTTTCTCTCTCTCTCTCTCTCTCTCTCTCTCACTCATTTCCCCACCTCCCCCCTCCTTCTCTCATTAGAAGGCAGAGCATGACTGTGGACATCACGCCCACCCCACCAGTGGACCCTCTGTTTTCTACTTCCAGCTCAATGCACAGCTTGTAATCATTACAAAACGATGGGGTATCTTCTGGGTGATTGTTAGAGGGAATTACATTCTGGCAGCCTGTGAAGGCATGTGGATGCTCTGATATTTGATATTCTTTTACTTTCTCTCTGCTATAGCTATTTCCTTTCTGTTTGCAGGGCATTGCTTTCTTCACAACTGCTCGTGCCTATAGCCTACTGAGTTCCAAGTCTGAGATTACCTCTTGTAGTTGTTGAAACCCCTATTGGAAGCAGATGGATTTATTGCAGATTGACAGTTCTGTCACTACAAACAACATTTGAGCCAAAACTTTGTCCTGTGTAACCTCCATATCTCAAAGAGAACTCCTTGTTCATTTTTTCTTCTTTTGTTTCACTATGAGGTGAGATTCCCAACCGATGTAAATAAGTATAAAGTCAAAGGATGTGTATTGATTTATACCATCCAAAAGCCTAATACAAGACCTTCAGGGAAGGAATCCGTCGCATATTGAACTCAAAACACTGGCTTTTTAAGTATGGGAAATTTCTCTTTGTTTCTTTTTATGTGTGTTTTATTTTTCATCCCTCTCCTCTCCTCTCCTCTCCTCTCCTCTCCTCTCCTCT
>VZRQ01004652.1:1465949-1534424 GCA_013397975.1 Machaerirhynchus nigripectus | reverse complement strand
ATGGTTACACCAGACTAATGATGGCTATTTAACTTTTATGGTTTTTTGCTCCATACCATTGAGCAGGCTGATCAAATCCTGAAAAACAATTTTTCACTCTGTGACATTGTGCAGAGGAACTTAATTTACAATGAAAAACTGATTTGGGGGTGACTCGTCTGTGAGGACAGATAATCAAAATACTACCCAGCACGGAAATGATCTGTCACCCTCAGGCTGAGGCTCTTCTAGCGCCTCCTGCATGCAGCAGGCTGAGGAGGAGGAAGGATACACTGGTGTTAAAGGTAACAGAGAGGAGTTCTTACTGCCTCCAACCACTACCTATTTACCACTCTCTGAATCAACATACCCCTTCCTTGGCTCCAAAATCAAGCCACAACTTTAAACTCAGAATGTTTAAAGAAACAAGGGGGGAGAATTAGTGTCTGGGCCATTCTTCAGAAGCCCCGTGTAAACACTGGGTGACCCATTCCTTGTTCTTTTCCTAACCTGGCTGAACTCTGGAAGCAAGCAATAAACAGCAAAGGTTAATTAAATCCATTTCTAAGTTTAACACCCCCGCTTCCCACCCTGTCCTAGCCAGACTTTGGGGTCTGTGTGTTTTGGGCAAATATAACCTGGTTTGAATTTCAAAACATGATTTCAAGCTTCCTTTAGAGACAAAGAAAACTGATTCCTATATGCCAAATGAGTCATTCAAAACAGGGAACCTAATTAGGGTTGCAGCAGCAGCTAATTTCGCCACCAAAAAGAAATTTTGTGCATTAGAGAATGAAGTGCTAGTTCCGGGCAGCAGCACCAGACACTCAGTGTAGTTATAATTTATATGGCACTCACTGCTCTAGTAGTTAAGTGCTTGACAAGAACCAAGGGATTTACTTTGAGGTAGGGAAAAGTTTTCTTCTCTTTTACAGCCGGGGAAACAAAGATGAAATTACCTGACCCACGCTATTCAGTGGATTTGGCCAAGCTGAACTCAGGTGTCCCCAAGTGTCTCTTTAATGTTTTCAGCAGGAGTTTCAGACCCTTCTTTTTCTCTTGCTTCTGCCCTGCCTGTAGCCCAGAGAAATTTGGATCCTGTTTTTAAGTAGGGTAGAAAAAGGGAAGCAGCCTTCCCCTCTGTAGCAGGGCCATGTGTCCCAAGTTCAAACCACAGATTATTTGAGTAACAAAATTCCCAATGAGACATAGAAAAATATTTCCCAGACTTCAGAAGGTGGAGGGCTCAGCTTCCAGTTCTCCAAGGACAGCAGGCTGATTTAGCTGTATCACACCCCTTTTCTGGAGAACTCACACCTGACCCTTACCTGTCACCATTTGGGTGCATCACCAGGATGCCAGGTACCCAAGCAGGGTTAGATTTGAGTACACTGGACTTACAGAACTACACCATGGGCTGCCCTGTCTCCTTTTTTAACTCTCCTAGAATTGTGCAATTCAAAGTTTCTCTACAGGCCCAAGAGAACATTTTTTTCTTGCAACAAGAAAAAGGAGCAGCATAGAGCTGGGTTATCAGTGGGAGTGGTTTAGAAATGTTTCCTTGCTTTAATGAAACCTCCTCTTTAGGAAAGCAAAAGCCAGGTTGCAAATCTACAAAAGAAAGCCATTTTTTTTGAAACTGACACACTTGGTGTCTACGCTGAGGTGGCAGTAGTGGCCAGAATTCCTTTGAGTCTGGCAAAGGCTAGAGAGAGTGCCCCTGCCCCTGAACTACATTTTGAGTCAAGTGGAAAATGGGAAAAGATCCACAGCTCAGCAGTGGGGCTAAAGCACCACCAAATCCAGCCTCTGGGCTCATGTGGGAGGGCCGGGAGCCTTGCAGCAGGGCTGGGGGCTCATGTCCAGCAGCTCAGCTCTAGATGGGAAACGTGTGACATGCAACCTTGACACTGAGGCCCCCATCGGCCAAGGAGCTCAGTGCTGGCTGGGGCTTTTGTCTGGGCTCCAAATCCTCCTCCTGTCTTGGGGGCTTTGTTCAGTCCTGGAGGCCAGCCTAGAGCAGCTATGTATGGTTTCACTTTTGCTGTCAGAGGATATCTGTGTTGCAGGAAGCTCTTACAATAACTCTGTAAACACGAATGAACATGTTTCCCTGATAATGTCAAGTGAAAAATCCCATATTTTCTCTTCTTTAATGAGTAATTCTTGCCCTTCAATGTCTCTGAACTGAAACATATGTTTTTACTATTGGGTGACAGTGCTGTAATCCCATTCTTATACTTGATTTATGAAGACAGGGCCTGGAGCTGTGTAGGGTCGAGGCCCCCTTGTTACGCAAGACACTGTATGGGCTCTTCATGAGGGACAGAGTCTGTACCTACAAGAGGATGGACAAGAGGAGAGAGGGAAAAAGAAGGCATGGTGGCCACACCTGGAAGGGAGCTGATGTGTCCTGAATCGTGGAGTAGCAGCCCAGCTGCTGACATTGTTGCCCCTATAGATATTCCAGAATTTCCACCAGCTTTGCTGTGGCTCTAGCTCTGGCGTCAGAAGAGCCCAGTGTTCTGCAGTTGTTTCACCTCATGGGTCAAGCAGCAGTTACAGGATGCACAAACACAATAGAAGATTTAAGTGACACATCTGAACTTGATTATGGTTTCCTAGGGGGAAAGAACCATGTCTTCCACTGTGCTTCAGGCATCATTCAGGGGATACTTTTTTCCAGCTCCTCAGGTTGGGAGTGCCTGTGTGAGTATAACCACAGTGACGCACAGAACCAGAGGATGGATGGGTCCAGCAATTAAATAGAAAAATCTGCTTAAATAAACAAACAAACCTTATTAAATACCTCAGGACAGCTGCTGATGAGCTCTGCATGGAGCCCCAAAGATTAAGATTGTCTACTTCTTACATCTCTCCCATGGACAGGAAACTGGAGCAGATGACAGAGCACAGAGCACATTTAATAGGATCTTCCTCCTCTCCAAGAGGAACAACACAACAAGCAAATGGGCCATCCAGCACTGGCTGCAGCTCATCTGCAGTCTGCGTGTGCAACAATGTGTGGACCTTGTAAGGACTCCTGCTTGAGGGGTGGCTTCTGCAAAGCCTTTCAGTGGACATGAGAGCAGCCATGCTGAGCATGGCTGCAGAGCAGCACCCCAGCTGCCTCCTGCCACATGGGAGCTGTCACAACAATGTTGGCCTGCAAGTAATTCTTGATAAGCTGTGGGGACTGTGGTGCAAGGAAGGAGATAGGGCTAATTGCCCACCCCCAGACAGGAGCTGGAGATTGCTGTCTTTCCCCTTCCAAGAGCAAGCCTAACCCCCACCCAATCCCCTTGGAAAATCTTCCCTGTGCTGTCTGTAACACACAGATCCGCAGCAGAATATGGATGACCCATGCCAGTCTTTTCTCTGACCAACGTCCTTCACATATCTATTTCTAGAGGGCAGAGGGAGGAAGAAAGAACAAGTACTCTTTTACTCTATGATGTGCACATGGGTTTTCTGCTGTCTTACTTATTCTAAACTCTCCCACTTCACTCCTTTACCATGTCCTTAATAATTCCAATAAATGTCAGGTCCAATCTCACTTAATGAAATATACACCTATTAAATGAATGAAGTGGAAAAACGGCCCGCTCTGACTGCCTGCCTTGGATCTGAGCTGCAATACATGGTTTTTTTCCATGCAATCAGATTATTTTTACCAGGTACCTAGGAAATTTCCAATAACACAAACAAACTTTAAAAATCCTATGAGATCCCCAGCCCACTTCGAAGAGGAACCCTGAAATGTTATTCAATCCTTGGAGCCATTTGTTTCACATGTGATCCCAAACACTAACTAAAGGCAACATAATATGATAGGTATTTACAACATATCCATTATCTTATCAGAGCTTCAGGTACAGCTGTAAATAGCCTGTTCCAGCTGGGCAGTCTGCTGAGTTAAATGGGTTCTACTTTTAAAAGCAGGAACTGGAAAACATGTCCCGTTTAATGTGAGATGCACTTGCACCCGAGGGATGGAAACTCAAACAGCAGACCTCAGCTGCAGAGGAGGTCCATATTCCATGAAAAGCCTCTCCCTCTCTCTGATGCAAAAGGCTGGGCTCATAATCATCATGCTCATCCGGGCACTTTGTTGACAGAGCCCTGTTAGCAGCTCACCAAGCACAGAGAATTGCTGCTCCCTGGATGGAAGGCAATTTTGCACAGTCAGCCAAAGACAAAAGGAAATGTAAGGCTGAGGGTGGAAAGAAAAGAGACCACATTGGAAGCTGTGAGAGGAAAGGGAGGGGGCAGAGAGCTAGTGGCTGGAGGAAAGGGGAAAATATGAAAAACAAGACCAGAGAAAGTGCAATTGTTAGGGAAAATCTTTTTCACTGCTTCGCTGGCTACAACCAGTCTGAACAGGACATAGTGCTTGCTCTCTGCACACTGTGTACCAGGTGAGAATGGCTGGTCTTCCACGAAAGGACCCCTGGCAGCAACTTGATCAGTGTCAAAAGGAAACAAATCTGTTAAATCCCCATTCAGTCCATGGGCTTTTGAAACTCTCTTTAAGAGCCTGGTAAAGAGTCAGAATCAGGTTGCATTGAGTCTGAGCTTATGTAGAAGAAAATGGTATTTCAAAGAAACAGAAGTAAGGAAGTTTTACCTCTGAGTCATGAGAAATCAGCAGCTGATTCCACCATGACAGAGATTACTCTCTGGCCCTTCAGAAACATCCCAGAGGCAACTGTACAAGAGACCTACTGTCAGGAGATGCTGTTGACCATTTTTATCAGCTTGCTGGCTAAAACTGAACCTTGCTCATTAATGGTTGGTTGGCAGCTGATCTGAGAGTGAGTGACTCATGGTGACTGACCACAAGAGGAGGTTACTGCTGGAAGTGGACTTAATTTGACAATTTGCACCAGAGATTTGGGAATTTAGTGAAACCAGCACTTGGAAGTGTTAACAAGCAGTGCGCCAGTGGTAGTGAATCTACTTAAAGATGCATACCAGGGCACAAAAACCAGTGCCAGAGTAAACAGAAAGCAAAGAACAGATTGGTTTGCAAAAAACATGGAAGCAATTGCAACAGAAAACAATGAGTCCGACAAAGGAGATTTAGTTACAAACCCTCAATAAAAAAAATCCCGTCTAACAAAAGTATGCTGCTTTTGGCAAACAACAAAGACACCCAAAACCAAAGCGCATTACCGCACATATGGCTGAGGGGACAAAGACTTCAAACTCATCAGTTTGATGACGAGACAAAACCTGTTGTTCTTCAGGTACCCAGCCTGGCAGGAGGAGAGGCTGCTTTGTGATACTGGAGTGGAACAGATGCCCTCAAATTCTGAAATACTGTCAGTACCAGAGAAGATTTTCTACTTTTCTAATTAAGACAAAATGGTAACAAACTCAAATGTGATCACACAGGACACAAAGGGTCTACGTTGCCAAGCTGCACTGGGTGTTTACAGAAGGGCAAATGCTAATCAGGACACAGAGAGTGCAGAAAGCCCAAGTCACATGGGTATCTGTAACTTCACACACAACTGATGCAGCATCTCCTTTTAAAGAGCTGGTGGGTGGCCTTTAATGCTCTGACATGGATTAAAAAGAACATACTCACTGACGGGAATACCCAAGTGGCTGACACGCTGTGTGCAAGAATTGTCCACCAGAGGCAGAGATAGATGGTAAAGATTACCTTAATTTTGAGTATTTGCTGACTAAATAGATAGCATTCACTATGTCTTGTCAAAGAGCCACCTGCAAAAAGCAAACCAAACATTTCCTCCTCTGTCTGAGATAGTGAGGGTAGTGCCAGCATTTCATGATGTGTTGAAAATGGCCCATAGCTGGATGTGGTGGTCTAATGCTTAGCAAGTAGCTGAGGATAGGGAATGACAGAGACCTCCACGAGAAACACAGGCAGAGATGCTCATCAGAAGGAGTAAGCCTCTCACAAGGTATGATTATTGTGCAAAGGGAGGAAAAAAAGATTTTTCGGGAAGGGGAAATGGGTCGCCTCTGAAATGCAGGCACGTGGTAGGAAGGCATTTTAGGAGCTCAGGTACCATGGGAGGTGACCTCTTGCTGTTCATTTTGCTTCTTATGTAAGATAAGGTGACATCACTGCAGGGACAAACAGCTGTTGTACTCTGTGGCAATGTCATTTATGTAGCCAGCGCCTGCTGCCCACAGCAGACACTTGGGATTTGAACTCACTATTGCTGGTGAAAGGTCTGGATTGAGAACACCAGTTTTCCACAGTGGTCCTTAGTAGGAGGTACACAGCTGGATCCCTCCCATGAAATATATACTGAGTGAAGGGTTTTCCCTCTGCAAAAGCGGCTCATGCCTGTAAGGTCAGTTGCAGAGCAGGGTGGGTGGTCAAATGGGAAAAACAGGAAGACTAACTGTCATATTTCACCTCCCTCATCCCCTTCCTGGAGCTGACGGGGTCACTGGCTGTCCTCAGTCCTGTGGTGTGGGTCCAACCTTAAGCTTGTCGTTTGCAAAAGGGTTTGAGGGGGTTTCTTGAAGTCTGCAGGGCTTAAACAAGGTAGTGTGGCACTTGGGGTTGGACAGATATGAGTACACATCTGTCAGGACTGTGTCTGAGTGAGGATGTTTTGGGGTGATGGTATGGCCTTGATCTAGAGTTGTGTCTGGAGTGGAAGGATCTCTCACTTGTCTCTGAGAGATGGAAGAAGGCTTGTGCATGCAGGGCATGGCAGGGAGAGGCACTAAGGTAATTTGCAAAGGGTGGCCAAAGCATGAAAAGGGAGCTGTGCGGTGGAGCCAGGATGACGTGTGCCTAAATAGTGAACATCAGCATGTAACACAGTCAGGTCCTTCATGGGGTAACACAGGGAGCTCTTTTAAACACACACATACACGCACGCACAGAAAGAACAATTTATGGTTGTGTCAGACTCACGTCTGGGCTTCTCATTAAAATTAATGAGGTAACGTCTCTGAGGCATTCTGAAACGGATGCTGCCCAGAGAGTGCGGGAAAGACCTCTATCACTTTGAAATAGCTACTTAGCAAAATCAATTGCAAATTTTCTTTTTCACAACCATGCATCGAACTCATGCCAGGAGTATCAAAGACTACTGTCTAAACTTATATGCAACTGACCTTTCCTCAGACACTTTCGTTACCATGGCCAAGGTTCAGTGACCAGAAGTGAGTGATGATGTAACAGCAGAATGGTGTTCAATGGCTCATCCTGATGACTACCTACACCCTGGAACTGAATCTATGAGTCCTCAGTCTCCCTATTTGTCTGCTGTCTGCAAACAGCTGTGAAACTCACAGCCAAAATGGGTGTCCTGCTCCATTCTCTCCTTTTCCTTCTTTCCTTTAGTGAGTAGCTTCTCTATGAAGAAAAGAACAGCTTGTTTTATACAGCAAATCTGCAGTGCAGACCTTTACTACTTGACTGAAACTAATAATTCTTCTAAGGCAGCCAAAATGGGTGATCAATAAAAACCCATGTGACAAAATATTTTTACCATTTTTTCCCTAAAATACTCTCTTTTTTTGTTGCAGTGCCTTATGTTAAAGTTGCAGGGTTGATCACTCAGTGAGGAGATGCCAAGCACAAAGAATGTCTCTGCCTTGTGCTCAAGAGACATTCTGCTGCTCTCTGGTTATATGAGCACACACTGTATTTTTGATATGACCTCTGCCTCTTTCAGCACACAGAGCTGGCTGATCGGGGAAGGAGCTGGGCTCTGGAGAAGGAAGCTGCTCTGGGTCAACTGCCAGCAATGTCACTGGTGTGGCTTTCATGGCAGGAGCAGCGAGTGTCTGGTAGACAAGACAGAGAGATGTTTTGCTGGAGAAACAGATGCTGTCTTCCCTGTCTGGGCAACAGCAGAGCCCACTCAGACTTCTCTGTCTGTCACTCACTGTGTGTTGTGTTTTTTGCTGTAGACAGTATTTGTGGCAGTGCTGAGCATGCATACCTGGAGGGGAAATCAGTGGGAGCTACACACTGAATATCTAAAATGCTGTAATCTTGCCCTCAGCTTTGGGAAATTAAGCCCTGAGTGCCTTCATTTTGGCATCCACAATTAGTGAGAAGCTTCTGGCAACTTTGATCTCTCTCTTTTTATGGAGCAGCATCATCTGCTCTCCCATGCATGCTATGAAGAAACATGCATCGATTTTTTGAAGGTCTCTGACTTGAGGGTAAGACCACGAGGTAATTCAGTAATGATGTTTACAGGGCTGCTTGTGGAAAACTGGCCTGCAGGCCACGCAGCAGCTCAGGAGGACAAATATCTGATCTGAATAAACACGCTGCAGCAGTTACAGCAGCGGAAGCCCTATGGAAAGAGAGTACATGTTCATGAGGTCATGTGCTGTACATTGCCATATGCTCAAGGTTGTGAATGTAGATTGTACAGTTGACAGGAAGTGTGTAGACCCCAGCTTTGGATGGCCAGGCTTTGCTGGATGTGTGTTTGTTTGCTGCAGTTGTTTGTAAGCCAGACACTAAGTGGGCAAAGGGTTGACTTCCACGCTGGAAAGACATTGCCTTTCCCACCAGCTGAACATCTTCCCTATGTCTTCTCCCTATCGCAGGTGCTGCATTATTTGTTGTTACTTGAATCATAGAATAATTGGCTTTGTAATGGAAGTCCTTAATCAAGATGTCCTGTTCTGTATTTAATAATTAGTCTTAACTCTTCTTGTGCCTGCAGATTGGCTTGTTGACTACTTTCTGGTTTGTTTCTTCTGTCTCAGTCTCCATTTTACTGTGTGAAAGGAACAGATTTTGAATCTTACACTTTTCCAATCTATATATTTCAGGAAATGGAAGATGCTAGTCTCTCACATCCTGCATATTTTTGAAGACAGCTCAGGGCCTCTTCAACATGATATATCAGTAATTCCATTTAAATTGGAGAACTATCTTGAAATATTTATCATCAGTATATATGAGTTTCATTTTGTATTAAACAGGTTGATAAAATTAAAATGGATCTGCTTTCTGGAAGTGTCCTGGATAGTCTGGGGGTGCATCAGGCACAGCTTCACCAGCTGGGCAAGGGAGGGCATTGTTCTGCTCTGTTCTGGGCTGGGGCAGTCTCATCTTGGGTCCCCTGTGCAGTTTTGGGTGCCACAATATAAGATATTAAACTATTAAAGAGCATCCAAAAGAGTGCAGTGAAGATGGTGAAGGGCCTTGAGGGGAAGCCTTATGAGGAGCAGCTGAGGTCATTTGATCTGTTCAGCCTGGGGAAGAGGAGACTGAGGGGAGACCTCATTGCAGTTACAATCTCCTTGTGAGGGGAAGAGGAGGGGCAGGCACTGATCTCTTCTCTGTGGTGACCAGTGACAGGACCCGAGGGAATGGCCTGAAGCTGTGTCAGGGGAGGGTTAGAAAAAGGTTCTCCACCCAGAGGGTGTTTGGGCACTGGAACAGGCTCCCCGGGGAAGTGGTCACAGCACCAGCCTGACAGAGTTCAGGAAGTGTTTGGAGAGTACTCTTGGGCACAAGGTGTGACTCTTGTGGATGGTCTTGTGTGGGGCCAGGAGTTGGACTCAATGATCCTTATGGGTCCGTTCCAACTCAGCATATTCTGTGATTCTGGGATTTTGGGATTTTCCATTCCTGTTGTGAGTGTAACATCTATTTATTGAACATTAAAAAAGAGGCAAGAGAGAAATCTCTGCTACCCCCTGTAGTCTGAATGTCACTGAACCTTATCCTGCTTCTCCAAGCTTATGAAGAGATTAATACTATCAGACACATGGAAGCCTACAGTCATCTGATTAATAACCCATAAAAATGCAATAATGCTTGAAAAACAGAAGCATTTCCTGATTTCCTAACCCAAGTCAGTACAAATAAAATTGCTAGATAACAGGAAATGATAAAGAGATAAAAGTGGTCCATCTTCCCAACCCAAATCAGCCGGTTCTTGTCATGGCTCTGGTGTTCACAGCTTCAGAGGGTTTGTGCCCCCTTCTGTTTCCACTGCTTCTGTTCTTGTGTGAGCAGCTGGTCAAGTCCTCAGTATCCCCATTCCCTCTGGGAAACCTATTCTTCACCCTCCACTGGCGGGTGTTTTCTTCAGTCTCTTCAGGTATCCTTCACCATCTTCCTCCAAAGATCTGTCTACCAACCAATCTTGATGCATACGTCTGTAAATCTTGTGTTGTGTGAGAACACCTTCCTTCCCTTCCCCATCAGACCCATGTATTCACTGTAAAGATTTCTAGCATGCCGGTCTCCCCTGAGCTGTGAAAGGTGCTATTTCATGGCAGCAACCATGCCATTGTGTCAGGTTTGAGGATGACATTATCTCCACAGCAGCTCATGGTGTCATCCTCTTTCAGTTTCTCACTGCTGCTGTCCTCATCTCCTCCTCTTCATCCTTCAAGCAAATAGAACTCCCTTCTCCCATTTTTTTTCAGTCTTTCCTCTGGGCTCAGCATTTCCCTGTCTGTCAGATGTGACCAGCGGCAGGATGTGTCCAGCCACAGCCTCTGGCCATCTCACAGTACACAGCGCCTTGCCTGCTGCAGCAAGACCACATGCCATGCAGGTGACAGATTGCCCTCAGACCCCCTGCACAGTCCCCACTGAGCACATGGGATTGTTCGCCTGCCTCGAACCTGGACTTGCTCTCCAGAAGCAATCTTCAAGTGGGGAGTTACCACCATCACTGCATGGCTCCTGCTCAAGCCCGGTGAGATGCTGAGCACAGCTACCCGGGCCACACTCATCCCTCAGTCCCGCTGTCTATTTTGGGACTGGACTCGTATGTTCTTCTCCCTTTGACCCATCCTCAGAGATATTCCCCTGGCACAGAGTGCCCTGTTGCCCTGGCCTATTTGATCTGACGAAAGAATCAGGACTTGTTTTCAGAACCAGAGGGAAGGAGGAGGAAAAATGAGGGGATCAGTACTCAGATGCTTTGTTCCTGTGCAGCTGACTTTAAGAGAAACCCTCAGGCACTATCTGCAGAGCAGCATATCTGCGCCTCGGCAACAGCCCAGGAGCCATGCTTGATTATTTCCTATTTGAATAAGAGATCTGGCATAAGGGTGTGGATGCTGGCAAGACATCTGGGGAAGGATCTTGGATACAACAGCAGCCCAGATTCCCAGGGAGAAAAAGCGTGCGGACTGTTGTGTGGCAGAACCACAGGCTACAAAGAGCACTTGTAGCTTTGAGTTCAAGGCAAACAGACCCTAAAAAGCATTCTGGCTGGTGTGCCCACATTACTAGGCCAGCACCACTGGCAGGGGAGCCAAAGAGCAGAAATCATGTCTTGGTTGTATTGTCACTGCCATTGCCATGGTACCCAGACACCTCATGCATTCCAAGGTAGAGGACTAGAGGCAACATGGGGAGTAAACACTGCTTTCCCTGAGGAGAGGATGGTTTGCCTGTCGGTCCGTTCCTGCTAGTGTTCCTGTGGCTCGAGTTCCCCAAGATTCAGGCTCTGAACTCTGGTCACAGTAGGGCTCAAACCCTGTTAGACCGCCCACTGCCCCTCTCCTCACTCCTGGAAGAAGGTGTTTGTTGTAGTGATGATGACAGGCAGTGGCTGGAAGTACTTGTCTGGTCACACCACAGCTCTGGTCCTGGTGGTGGGCACTGGGGACCAGTGCATGCCACAGAGACCTATTAATCTGCTCAGCTGTTTCTGGGATGACCTGCTCAAGTGCATAGGCAATGGTCAGCAGAGATCACGAGACACCCTCTGGACTGAGACACACTGCCAGAACAACGAAGCATACTAAGGTTAGTGACTTTCTCAAGCCAGTGGCTGGGAAACATCCAAGGAATGCAATGAGAATAGGACTCTTCTGGGAAGCTGCCAGCAACTTAGTATCACATGCCTACAGGATGCTTAATATTCCATGCAGTGCCTCTGGCCATCCAATGCCAAGCAAGGCCTTCAACCTGGGGTCCAGACCTTTTGTCTGCAGAGTCTGGGCTATTACCAGTTTTGTTGAATGCATCTTACCTGAGGCTGACAGCACCCTCTTCCATCCCTCCAGTAGCTCCTTTTACTCCATCAAAAAGCAATGGGTGTATTATTGGGCAACGGTTTTGTTAAATCATGAGATTACGTCAACTTAAATGCATGCTTCTGGTGTTTGAAGCTCCAGAAGAAAGTTAAATACTTTGACACTGGTGTGCCTGAATGCTTAATATCTGTATCAGAATGAAAACAAAAAAAAACCCCTTGCATTTCAAACACGTTTTTGAAATCTTACTATTTCTGCCCAGACTTACGTTTTTGAGTGCCTGAACTGTGGGTTTTTTTATGTCTGTGTGTGGCAGGAGCATAGATTTCCAGGAAATAAGCCTCAATGAACAAAGGATAACCATATCCATTACATGATGGTCCTGGTAAATGCTTGTAAACCTAGAATATTATTTAATACAGGCTAGGTGAGGCATTTGCTTCCTTTTGTTAGGCTGTGAACGACAGGCTGTTCTTCTGACAGCCCCAAGATATTCAGGATTATGAAATCGTGATCTCTGATAAATACAGAGACAGGAGATACCCAGAGAAATGCCTCTAGTGGAAGTTTTTGCTCTGGTCACACTCCTTTATTTTTAAGTAGTTTCAAGGCATTAAAGCATAGCATGAGATAAAAAAAAAAAAAAAAAAAAAAAAAAAAAAAAAAAAAAAGATATTTCTTAGCTGTCTTGGATCAGGGACTACTACTGTTCCAGATGATTTTTATGCAGGTCTCAGCACCACAAGGTCCAAACTCCTAAAGTTCCTTTCACAGAAAGAATAAGATAAGAAACCCTGCCTATTGGGCTGAGATTATAATATCCAGGAAAGCTGGTGGCTGCCAGAAAGAATCATTGGCAAAATAATGGCTACAGTGAAGAAGGATTAGAACGGCAAGTTTTACAAGATTATAAGTTTTTCTAGATCTGTGATAAGGAAAGTCTTAAAAGTAGAGGTTAATTCCCACAGAAGGAGTTAAATAAGCTCTGCCAGAGGCAACAGAGAAAGAGAAAACCATGACAAAGTGTTGTTGTTAGCTTCAACAGTCAATATGTCATAAAAAGGGTGAAGTCTTTGTAAAATTCTGAATGACAGAAGTCCACAAGGTGTGTCATTTTAAAATAGACACAGGAGCACAAACAGAGCCCTGCACAATGTTAACAGAGTTCACGGAAAGTAAATGGAGTAAGATCCCATTGCACAATAGAAGGGTATCCAGAGTGTGCAGTCCTGTCTGTAATTCTGTCTTGTACAGACACTACACTTGTACACTGCAAGACACAGTGCTTGCTCTTTCCACAGAAACAGAAACAGGAATAGCTGGCCGGCAGTGTGAGATTTGGGTATGGTACAGACAGCGAAGCCGTGCCCCGTAGAAACGTGTGGATGCTGCTTCTGTGTGGGTAGCCAGCTCTAAAATAAGGTAAGCGGTGGGCACAATTCAAGGAACAAAGGAAAATGGGCTTGACAAAACCTTTTTTATAACAGACCACAGGCAAGTGCTCTCAGGTTCAGGATGACTGCACTCGGTTGCAAAACAATACTCAGGTATTAATACCTAGGAAAGCTCCACTGATGGTCCTGGCTGGACTATGGGGCAAAACAGAGATTAAGCAAGAGGGAGAAATCAGAAAAATTCCAGAGACTTGGGAAATTACTGAAAACCAGTTTTCACAAAGGACTTCAAGAGAACTGAGCCTGTGCTTAAATCTGAGATAATTGAATGCTATAACATCATGACACTGTATCCCCACGGGGCAGCTCCTGTGAAGCCAGCCCAGCAGGCAGATCCTCAGGCTGGCTACTGTTGTGTTTGCTTCAGTGATGCGAGTGCTTCTCAGCATGAGGTCACAATGAAGCTCTGGGAGAGACATGCCAGCTCACAGATGCCATCTGTCCAAACTCCACTACCTCCTAGTGCTAAAATTTAATCTGGCTGCTAGTGAAGAAGGCTTGTGAATAAGCAAGTATTTGGTTATTTCCTTTGGGTTGCTCACTTCTTGCATTTAGCAGGACCTCGTGTGCATTACTGTCATTGTTTTGGATGCACACTTTCCCCTTTTGGCAAGTTTTGCTGTGAACTCAAGAGGAAACCAGGAAAGCCATTCTCAGATTCTGCTTAAAAGAATTCGTAGTCCAGGACAAACCTCTAGAGGGAAAATACATCAGAATGTTGATTTTAAGAAAATCAGTCAATGTCAAAGTCCAATACAAGATGCCTTGTATTGAAAGGACAGATGCCTTGATGTTGGTAAACCAGTTCTTTGTCCTTAGGTGGATGGAACTACAGGAATACACAAAATTATTATTATTCTAAACAGTGAGTTATTCAGAGGCATAAACCAACGAATTACAAAGGAGGATGCCTCAAACGTTCCTTGCAAAAGCACACCAGAGCATCACTTCTTAATGTGCTGGGGTGGCTGCTGACCTTTTCAGCCATGGGAAGGCTGATGCAGTGCACGTGAGTGTTCCTTAGCTCAAGGGCTATTTATCCAAAATGCTGAATGTACAAGCCACTTCCCAATAAAGAGAATAGGACTTGTGTGAGATTTCCTAGTTGAGAAAACAAACAAAACCAAGAGGAAAGAAAAAGAAGAAAGAGACCTCTAACTTCTTTATCACATTCTGCTTCAGGACTTGTGCTGTGGTCTTTAAAATTATGTTGCAAATGTCTATGCACCTCTGGAGTGTCTTAGCAGTCCTGTGCATCTGTTGGGACTCCAGCAAAACTGAAATAATGCTGGGAGACCTGTTCACCACCTTTCAACCCCTCCATCTACCGTGCTCTTTTGCTCAGTGGCTCACCTTTGGAAACATCAGTAACAAGGAGCCTACACACTAATCCTCACTACAAATCCAGGGAAATCCATGCACCAGTGTCACACTCAAGTTTCTGAACTGCCGGGGTCCCATTTGCTCTTCTGACACTTCTCAGCCTCCTGGGAGCCTGTCCAGGAGGTTCCTTACAGGGACCAGAGAACCTGTCACCAGAAAACACTTCCCAGCCTATGCCAGAGGTACATGGATTTTTTCCCCTCCTTGCCCTATAGTGTTCACAGTCCAATTTACAAGCTTCTCTGAGCTATTAGTAGTACAGTTGATAAGCCAGGGCGCATTACAGAAGCTGCTCCCTGCATCTGTGATTCATGTTTCTTGCTAAATATAAAGCTCCCAAGGCTCGGCACATCAATATTTTGGAATGGAACACATGGAAATATTTGATGGACTGGGGAGAACAGATCCCTGTGGTCAGTCACTCACACTTGCCCTTTTGTGAGCAATCTGTCTTTCCCTGCAACAGGCAGTGGGATTTGGGCACAACAGCTGGAGTTTCAGTATCCCCGCATGCTTTATTCATGAGGGAGCCTGGATTCAAGCCATCCAGACACTGACCCTCCGCAGATGCAACTGTAACATCAGCAATGCAAGAGCCTCTCTGAGCTCTGACAGGCTGTGTGGAATGCTTATCTCCTGCCCCTGACTCCATGCATGAGGCTGCACCACAGCCTCAATGGGTTCCTTGGGAAACAAGTTGCCCTACAGGGACCCTGGGTCTTCTCCTGGCTGTGCACCGGGATGATGCCTGCTTAGCTGAGAGACTAATGCTCCCAGTGTGGCTCTTTGGGCTGCATCTCTGTAAGAGTAGCAAAAAGCCCAGGAATTCTCAGTCCTCTTATAATGGTGTAAATTTGGGACATGGGGCAGTGAGACGTATCCACTCAGAGAAAGGAGGAGTGACCAGTGAATAACTGCCAGTGGGAAAGGCTTCCTGGATGGCGGAGAGCAAGCAGACCCATCCAGTGTGTGCACACACCTTTCTGTGTGCTGTGCCCTTATATCCCAGCTGCTGTAAATCATTTTAGCTCTGCTGCAGTCAGGGGATTTTTTCCAGCTGAGAATCTGCTCTTGGGTGGAGCCATGCCAGGTCTGCATCACCCTGGACATGGATCTAACAAGCAATGTTTCAGATCTACCACAGAGGTATCCAGTATTTTGGACAAATCTCTCAACGCAGCTCTGGTTTTATCAGTCCAGGGTATGTTGTTTTCGTCAGAGGAGGAATGTAGCAGAGGAAAGGCGTGTGGCATTTTTTGCGTAGCAGGTCTATCTGTGGCAGATGTCCTCTGACCTATCAGACAGTCTGGCTGAACCACAGTTTAGGAACCTCAGTTGAACAGAGTAGAGTGTACTGTGGAAAACACACAAAAGCTCTCAAAATTAGCAAAAAACCCTCAAAACAGCAACCCTCTTCAGAAATGCTTTCACAGTTCCCTTTTGTGTGTTTTTTAGCATCTAACATTTATTTTGGAGTGGGGCAGAGAGGTGGATTGGCTGCTTGCCTGCCTTCTGGGATGGAGAGCTTTGCATAAAAGGAAGGAGAAAGAGAACATCAAAACCAGATTGAGGGGAAAACAAAGTCACCTCTTTGCAGTGAAAGCTTATGGTTTTGTGCAAGTTCAGGATATAATAGTTATTTTCCAGCTTTTGCTACTCTGAATTTGTTCTCCTGAATAGCTCAGTGGAGTGGCCATGACAAAGTAAGAATGCATATGCTTGTTCTCACAGAAGGAAGGTTGAATTTTACCATGAAGTGGGAAACAAAAGATGTGGGTAGCTAGTTCAGTTGTGTGTAAACCACCAGGTACTGGTTTCCTTGCATGAATCTCCACAATACTGTGTATGAATCACTGCTTCCTAACGCACAGGTTCAAGCCAGCAATGCAAACCTATTGTTCTGGCTGATTGAATTCCTCCGATGCATTTGATTCTGCGGCATACCAGAGCGTCTCTGAGATAAGGGCTGGTTCGGCAACCTCCCTGGCAGGGGCAAGTCAGATTGCAGCTTGGAATGACAGCCCTGGGAAGGGGGGGCCTCGCCAGAGTGCTGGAGGATAATAGCCTCTTTCTGGTCATCCAGCCTAGTGTTCAGTGGCCAGACAACTGTCGCCTTCTCTGGCAGAAACATGTGCACTCTGTCTCTGCATCAGACATACTGTGACTATGGGACACCTCCTCACATCCTGAAACTAGCATCCTGGCTTTCAAAAAACACCTGTCACTAATGTCAAAAAGGACCAAAAGCCACAAGCACTAAGCACAAGAAAACAAGACTCGTGGAAGCTATGGCTCGGTCCATATTCTCTCACAAGCAAGTGGTTTGCTAAGTAAAACTCCAGTAAGGCTCAATCTTTCTCTTGGAGAGTTGTACCAAATCTTTGTAGTGAGCCTTCACTGGAGGAGTTCTTAGAGTCACTTCCTGTTTGTTGAGTAGGAAGTACAAGGCCAGGGAATCAATTAGAAGAGCTCTAAACTTCGATATAAAATGCCTGGCTTCTTCATACCATGCCTACACCTGAATTTTGGCCTGGGTGTTTGTTGCTCTGCAGTTTGATGAAGCCTCCAGTTCCCTTTACCCAGACAGCAATCTGCCAGACAAAGCAGGTGCAACTTCATCTTAAAAATGTCAGAAAAAAAATCATACTACATGCTATGTCAAACCAGTGTGTTTATACAGCCATCTCCTTTTCTAGCCACTATGACTAGATAAAAAGATGCCGTCTTCATGAATTGACTTTGCCTGCCAGGTCACGAGAAACAGCCAGCAGTCGCACTCTTACCTCTTCAGTAAAAAGTGCAGAAGAAGAAGATCCCTTCTGACACCAAGAACTTCATAGCACGCAGGTGTGACAGAAAAGACACACAAAAAAGGATTTTAAGATCAGAGTGGGATCATTTCATTTTAATGCATACATGCCACAGGCTACTGAGCAACCTTGAATTTGCGTGCTCGGATTGCAGAGGAGCTTTTAGACAACAGACAACCTTGACCAAAAAATTTTCCACAGAGAAGAATCCATCACAACCTCAGAGCATTGCCCCAGTTGCTAGTTGACTGCTTTCTTACCTCTAGTTTGACTCTTCCTTTGCCAAAGATAAGATCTCACTTTGTCTTCACAGGCTTTTCACCCTACTGGATAATGGTCACATTTCTTTTCCCCTAAAGACATCAATCAAAATTTTTTTTGTGCAGCTCACCATAAGCGTCAGCTCAATTTCTAAGTGTGAGATCCATCTAGCATAATCAGCTACCTAAAATTAAACCTCTGGTCTGACCCAGTTTTCTGGCCTGCCTCTAAGCTTTGGAGAAGTATAGGCTTTTTAAGATGGTAATTTGTCATGCCTGGAACAAATGTCACACCTCTCCAAGGATGGGTGAGACTTTATTATTAATGGACTTACATCTCCTTCCAGGCTATCAATAAAAATGTTAAAGAGCAGACGGTCTAGGGCTGGTATCTGGAGGAATTCTCAGGAAATAGGTGAGAAACAGCACCCCCTTTAGAATGACACTTCAAACCCTACCTATTATTTGATTGTTAATCATTTCAAGAGTGCCTTGTATTACATGTTTCCTTAATAAAAATACTGTGTGATATCAAGCCAAATGCGTCACAGAAGCTTAGGTGAATCACATCAACTCTTTCTTCCACTGACTGAGCCTATAAATCTCCTAAATCTGAGATTATAGACTAAACTGAAAAGTATTCCCTCCATGGCCCCATGGGTGAGCAGCAATGGAAGGTACTCCTTTTAGGAAGTTGTCTGCTGAGCACTGAATATTCCATCTTTAGCTTTTGAATGAAGACTAATGGTGTTCAAAGTCTGTGTGCAAAGCATACCTCTGTGTACTTACATCTATTATATATCCCTGAAAAGACCAACGGTGGTCTTGGGTCAATCACACGCTTCTGATTAGAGACTAGTACTTTTATGGAACTGGAATGACTTGAGCAGCTGGTCCTTAAGGACAA
Organism: Machaerirhynchus nigripectus; assembly: GCA_013397975.1. Lineage (NCBI taxonomy): Eukaryota > Metazoa > Chordata > Aves > Passeriformes > Dicruridae > Machaerirhynchus > Machaerirhynchus nigripectus. Next base: position 1,515,661 of record VZRQ01004652.1, on the reverse strand, counting down.
AGGTTGTTCAGCTGCATGATCTTCTTCTGAGAGGCCAAGAAAACCCTCTGAGACACAAGTCTGAGTGAACTGCAGGGGGTGTCCCACCAGGCAAAACTCAGTCAGGAACATTCACTATTAAAAACTTCTTTCTCCTATCCAATATACCATGTATTTGGTTTGTTCTTTGCTTATCTTATTTCTACCATGATTGTTTGGTTGGTTGGTTTTTGTGTATTTACATTTTTTTTGGGCCTTGAATGCATTATTCTGAAAACAATTCATAGTTTGGAGGCAGTTGAGTCCTGAAGTTCACATATCATCAACTCACAATTTCACATCTTGTTAGCCTTGCCTTCAGCCCGGGAATGATTGTGCTGTTAGACTGAAGAATAACATCCAGAGAAGCATCTGGCCTTGATTTGAAGATAGCAAGAGACGGAGAATCGAGAACCTGCACTGACTGCTTAGTAGCTGTGCACCCACACTGTAATCCAGTTTATCTGGCTTCAGCTTTCAGTTCCTTGATCTTCCTTTCCTTATGGTTTACAGAGGCCTCGTGTCTGTAAATCTTCTCTCACTCTGGCTTTAGATAGGCAAAACAAATGGAGCTCTATAAGAAAGATACTGGCAAACTGGCGAGAGTCCAGCAGAAGACCATTGAAATATCTGGGACATACACGGTGTGTGAGGAGAGGTTGAGGGGACTGGGATCACTCAGCTTGAAGAAGGGAAAGCTGAAGGGGAATTGCGTGCTGTTTTCCTCTCTCCAATGGGTGGTGGAGACAGACTTCTCATGGAGGGTCACAACAGCAGAATGAGAAGCAATGCTGCAAGCTGCAGCAGGGGCATTTTCTGTCTGGACATAAAGATTTCATGGTGGAGGGAGGTAAAGCACTGGAGATTACCAGAGGTTTTCAAACCTGGGGCAGACAAGGCCTCAAGAAACCTGCAGTCCCCTGCAGCATAGTTTTTTCCTAAGTCATACTATATAAGAAAATTTTCTACATCCATAAAGCCTTCTATGTGGTTCTCCTCTGAGCCCCCTCCCTCAAGGTTTAAGCATCTTCTAAAAACTGCAAGCAAAATTGACTGAAGCACTCTGACATTTTTTAAGCAGAGCCACAGAAAGATCACTTTCTATGAGTCTTTTTATATCTCAAGGGATTGTTTTAGCTGTAAGAGAGCCCTTGACTGAGGATATTTAGTTGTCCTCTTCTTACCCTTAATCATTTTCAGAATCATCCCTTTCCAGAATGTCATCTCCAGGCTGTTCTAAGCGGCTTGTGTTCTCTAGATGAATATATTAGCATTTGCTTCACTAAACATGTGTTGTTTGAAGGGCCTAATTTATCAAGTGATACAGTTAGGCAGCGTGATTGCCATGCTTTCCACACTATTTACCCATCTGCCAATCTTTGTGTCATCAACAAATGATTACCAGGGGTAATTTCAAGCTTCCGGCTCACTGATGAAAATGTTGACTACCACTCTCACCAGCGACACATCCTCCTTCAGCAAGAGCTCTCTGCTGACAGCTGCTTTAAATGTGTCAGTTGCTTTGTCCTTCATGCCATTTCGCCTGCCCTTTCCTGATGTTTGGTTATGCTGATTTGTAATCAGACTGTTACATGGTGCTAAGGGAGACACCTCATCAGGGACTATCATGCAATAGTTGACTTTCCTGGCCATACCTGTGAACTCATCAGAAGAGCCCTATTATATTTATTCAATGAGACATACTTTCCACAATGCCATGTTATAGGAATTAATTGCTTTTTTGTTGTCCTTTTAGTCTTTATCAGTTGAGTCCCGTGTCAGTTTTTCCATTTTGCTTGGACTGGGGTTCAGGTAAGTGATCTGCAGTTACCTTGCTCATCCAGACTGCCCTGTTTGAACTGGCATTGTGCTAACGTTCCTTCCATTTTCTGGACTCTCCCTTTTCACAAGAAGGTTTCAAAATTAATCCAAACAGGCCTCAGCTAACAATTTTGTGATTCCTGAATGCAGATTATTTGGTCTTCTGGTTTGCAAATGCTTTGTCTATAAGAGATGTTTAACTTCCAAAGACAGGAGTATTTGCTGAACTGCTTCTGGTTCTTCATGTTATCACTCCTGCTTTTGCTATCTTTGTCCAGTAATGAACCTGGGTGGTAGGTGCAGTTTCCTTTGTTCGGAATATCCTTTTGAAAACATCCTTCTGTTGCCTTGGGTCCTACTGGCCATGTATTTTCCTCCAGATACTCTTACCATTTTAAACCTTCAGTTTTAAGATTCTGAAGTTTGAAAAAACTCTACTTTTCTCATCTGTTTACTGAAACTTGTTTTTTTCCCTTATTACTACCCTCAACCTTACCACAAAGCTTTTGACTAATGTTGTGCTAGTTCTTTTTTTGTAGGCTTGCACATATTTGCCATCTCCTGGACATATCTACTTTCATTCACAATTTTTTCCTGTCTGAGTTATTCCTCACAATTTGGTTAATTCCTAGTTTTCTTTGTGTTTGAAAAATTAGCTCTTTTGAAGTCCTGGTGCACATGTAACTGTTAAGGACATCCCCTTATTTGCCCATATTGAATATAATCAGGTCATACTCACTGTTCCCTAGACAACTGTCAACCTTCAGCCCAGTAATTAATTCATCTTTGTCAGAACAAAGTCCAGAAAGGTTACAACATGATGGGCCCTTGTGTTAGAAAACAGACTATAGTTTCCCCCAAATCAGGATGCTTTCTCAGTGGCTCTTTGGAGCTTACAGTGTACGGAAGTCCCCTGGAGGATCATCTTTCTTTCCTTGTGTTTCTCATGGAGACTGTGGAGTAATTCCTATTCTATGGCCTGCTTTTATGGTGTGATTCACACGGTCCATTTTCACTGGCTCTGTCTTTCCCAAGCAGGTCATAACCAGTTATTTTAACATTCCGATCATGCAAATTGAAACCAGCAGATTTGACTAATGCTGATTATATCACATTTCTTCTCACTAATGAGAATTTCCAATTCCTCCTGCCTCCTACCCAGACGACTAATGGCTACATAAAATCAAATGGAAAACCTCTTCTGTTCACATTCTTTGTCACACAATTAAATCATTTTGCAACATGCCAAGCTTGTTTGTAGTTCCTTAACCCGCAGTTCTTGCGTTGTGTAATGCCTTGACTGCTGCTAGATTCAGGCTAGGAAGATTAATTCCCGCTACTCACCAGCAATACTCCTGTCATCCTGTTTATACAGGGGATGTGACCTAGTGCCCCTCAAAACCCAGACCTTCAGTGTCACCTCCCTCAGCTAAACAGTAGTTAGTTCATCCTTGTGTTCTGTCACTGATGGGGCTAAAAGGGATTGTCCGTAGGTCATGTGAACCTTGCTCTTCTTTGGCTCCTTTCCAAGGGTTCCTCAAATCTTCTGTTGTCTGTGCTTCTTCACATGATGTTATATCATGAATTTCCCCATTTCTAGTCACTAGTGTGACTTGCTGAAAGAATGCACAATCCAGTACCTATTGTACTGTTATCCCTGTTATTTTCTCTAGGGATATGACTTCCCACCCCATTTTCTTCATGCCAATGTCCTCATCCATTTCGCAATTAGATTTCCTTGGTGAGTTCAAGAATCCTCTTCATTCTTTTCACAGTTACCATCAGCATGTCCCTGAACAAGTTCTTGGCTATTATTTTTTTTCTGTTTGAAATTCTTTCTTCTAACCAGACTCAGTTAATGTAACTTGTCCTAAGTATCCACACACTTCATGCTATCCACGTTAGATGAGTTTGGATTTACTTTACACAAACTTAGCAAGTACAGTCAAATCATGATTACTTGCATGTAAGCAACCACTAAACTGGTTACTGATCAGTTTCTCTTCTCTGTCAGTATCAGGTCATATGTGAAATGCATAAAGGATGTAACTCTTTCTGAATCCAGAGACTGTCACTTGTAGTTTTGAATGGCACATGGACAGCTGTATATGTAGGCTGGCACCCTATGTCATTCTGATTGAAGCACCCTGACGCATTTACTAGGATTATGGGTTAAGGTTATGAGAACCTCATATTTCCAGAGAAAGTTTAGGTAAGTTCATTTTCAGGTAACCTGCTCCAGGAGGTATGATTTCCAGACTGTAGCAGAGCCAGACCGTGCTGGAAGCAGTTCAGTCTGTTCAGGCTGGAGTGTTTGTTTAAAATCAGAGTTGTTTTCTGAACCATTCATTAAAAGCTCTTCATCGGGCTTCTGCTCTCCTGGGAGCTGTAATGTCCATACCCAGTTTGACTTAATGGTGATCCCTCCTCTCTGCCCACCCAGCACCAGACATGGGACTCCATCCATAGGGGAAGGGGGCGAGTATCTGCTGGATCCCTTTGATCTCAGCCAGCGGGGCTGGTTTGTCATCTCTGTCTCTGGTCATTTTATGGTCCAGATTCAGATGTCCCCAGACTAATCAGAGGAAAAATCCTTACCCTGAAACCCAGTCCATCCTTGGAATAAGCCATTAGATGCCTTGGGATGTCTGCTGCCTGTCTCCAGCAGAGAGTGGGATAGTTCCGAGCTTTCTTTGAAGTTCCAGCACAAGAGGTCCTGTACTTGTCGTCTGTGAGGCAGCTTTGCTATCCATAGCAGAGTAACCAATAATGGTCATGGTGCACACACATTGTGTTTCTGCATCCTTTCCTTGCAGAATGTAATCGCTCGGTGTCACAGGAATGTAGTGAATCGTGTTAAGAATGGGTCACTAGGACTGCTGGGACAGGAGGTCAGCTCATACGTTTAAATAACTGTGATCTGAAGGGCCCGTCCATCTCGCCTGAGAATATCGTCCCTTGGGTAGTGGCAGCAAGATCAGAGCATGAGGGAATTTTCCTTGTTCCATTCTGGCTCTCCTGCCCAGAGTGTACCATGACAGTAACACCTTCATGTCTCCTTCCTGGAGATTTTCTTCCGCTGTCCTGCTGAATCAGCGGCATCCGAAGAAGTGATATGAAGATCTTATTAAAAAAAAAAAAAGAAAGAAAAAAGAAGCCAGATTTGAAGATAAGTTTGCTTCAGCTAGGCATTTTCTGGTGATTCTGGAGGCCATGTAAGACTGGGCTAACCTCAGGTGTGGAGTGAGACTATGGAAATGTAATTGCACTTCCAAGTTTGAATAGATCTTCAAGGCCCTTGTCTTCAAGCTACAACATATGTATACAGTGACCTTAGGAGGACCTGGATCCTGGCTGTTGGTAAATGGCATTATTTAATTTATTTATTTTCTACCAGTTGCAACACTGGCCAGGGAAACCTGCCCCACCAGTTTTGCCATTACAATTCTCCCATTCATTCTTGGCTTCCAGCCACACTATAAAGTCAATAGTAGTCAATGAAACAATAATGGGAGAGGAGGACCAGGATTAAAGACAGAACCCATCTCTCACCAGTAGACATGTGACTCCAAGGCTAAGTGTTGGCTTATAATTATTATTAACAAAAGCAACCTGGGGAGGAAATGTGATCTTCCCTTTGTGCCATGTGCATGGTCAAATCTTGAATATGCTTCCTGGGTAAAAGAAACAACCTTCTGCACAGTGGAGAAAGGCAAGGACTCTCTGCTGAACCTGTGGTTTTCATTTGTCTGGTTTCTGGATGACTGCATTACGTTATGGAAAGTTTTTTGTAGTTTTTAAGTCCTTTTGTGAAGATCAGAAATGTACGCTGGATGAAGAAAAATAAATCAAAGTTGTTGCCATTATCCCTTCCCCAACCTTACAGTTTGCTCCAGCAAGGATGTGATTTATGAGAAATTCCCTGGCTTTACTGTGGAAAGTATCAAATGGAAGAGTATATCCATTTCATTCAGCATAGCTTAAGATGATATAGCTGGGAGTTGACTGAGTTGAAATCCCAGGGTATATACTGCCAGAACTCAAGTGGCCTAAAAATACACGCAGTGATTTCCTGATGTCCTCCACGCTCACCAGAACAGTGCTAATGTGCCGGTCATGGCACAAAATGCTGCATACAGCAGACTTCTAGGAGAAAAAAAACACATAGGTTTTAACTTTTCAATGTAAGATCTACTTCAATGTAGTTTGACCAGTCTGAATGTTCTGTGCCAGGAGGGGTTTTGCCACAGTCCGTAGAAACCACCCATTTCTCAGGTACCACTGCAACAGTTGACCAGATGACTCATTCCTGTACACTTCAGTGTCTGGGGTGAGGCCTTTTTCTGCAAAGAATCCTTTCTTCTCTCATTAAAACTCTCCAGGGCAAGGATTAACTTTTGTTCTGCTGTGTTTGTACAGCACCACACACAATCTTGCGTGGTCCCATATAGCTCAAACTTTCACAGTCCTCTGACGGGCTGCTGCTCCTGGTTACAGCTGACTGTGGAGCTTGAGTTTCCTCAGATGTTCCTGACAGAACTGCTAACTTCTTACAGGTCTGAGGTCAGATACGGATGCCCTAAAACCTAGACACCACCCTAAAACACCACCTCATGCTGGATAGCAGTCTTTGTCCCTAAGAGGTGTAAGTGTGTGTGACCATGTGGTTCTTTGGTGGGGCCTAAGTATTTTTTGGCAGGTGTTGGCAGTACCCAGGAGGTTTAACCTCCCACTTTGCCCTTGGATGAGGAAGCCTTGATGGAGAGCACGTGGAGCATAATTCCTGTTTGCCACAAAGACAGCTTTCTATACCATACACCTAATGGGATTCTTATCATGGGCCAAAGCTTTCAGAAGCAGGACATTAAGTGGAGAAAAATGGGATCTGGGAGGACATTAACAATTTGAGACGTGCCCTTTTTAAACAATGTTTTAGGCTATGCACTTTGATGGGACGCACTTTGAGTGGGCATGCAAAAGCCTCTTTCAAAGATAGGACTTCCTGAGAGAAACACAGAGTAATTGTGAAGGTTACCAGCACAAACATGAGGAAATACATATAAAGTTGGGACTGGAGCTGGTGTATGGGTAGGAGAAAGACAGAAGATACCAGGTGGAGAGTTTGCCATGCTTTTGGTTACACGCTCAGTTTAGTGGAAATGAGAAGGAAAAGCCGACTACTTTTCCTCTTAGCATGCTATCTTCATGGCCTATATTTGTCATCTAGGACTTGAACAGCAGAGAAAAAATTTGCATTGCAGTAAAAATAAACTGGCTTTTTTGTTATTGACTATTTTTATCAAATGTTTGAAGTGAAGCATTGCAAAAAAATGAAAATCATACCCATTCTTTTGCCAATTTCAATACAGATAGAGATGGGCTGAACTATTTTTAACAAAAAATAAATACCCCTCTTTGAGGTCTTCCTCTGAATTTCATACCAGGACCCTTTGTGCTCACTGCAGTGAGTGTTTGATCCAAAAATACACAAAGATCTGCCAAACCACTAACTACAACCGAGACAAAGTTGAGTAAAAATGGAGCCAAAAAAAGTTGTGTGTGTGGCTTTTCTTGAGAGGTTAGATCACTTGTACATTTTTGAAATATGTAAATATATAAATGTATACAAGTATATTTATAAGTTACTTATTGCTGCTTATCAGAGGAAACTGTGTAGGCAAATAGAAAAATATGGAAAAGACCATTAAAACGGGCACAGGAGAGAGATTAGAGAATGGAGAATGGGTCAGGGAAGTTAAACTCGGCTGTTCCATCTTCAAACTGAGAAAAATGATGGTTTTGTGATTCTTGGTGGAATTTCCATGTAAAACCCCATGACACAATATGCAAGCAAACCACAAATTTTGGAGAATTACTAAAAGGAGCTGACAGTTCTGGTGCTGATGTAAACTGCAAGACTTGAGATGGGAAGGACTGGAAAAGTGTGTTTTGGGAGGGGGTACAAAGCTTATGACACCTAACGTAGCTGTTCCTAAACCAAAGGTCTTGACCCCAAGGTAGTGTGCAAGAGTGCATCCAGCTGGCAAAAATCCAATTGCAGAAGCAAGGCTTTTAAGCAGAAATGGCACTGCAGACCGGGAAAAGAGGCTGGCACCTAGGAATTGGTAGTCCTAATGCTGGAAGTAGGAAGGTGTTGCTCAGCAGGTAATTTTGTTCTGTCCCTAGCTGGAAGAAAAGGAGGCTGACCAAGGAGCACCACAGCTCTGAGGAATTATGACTGCTATATACCACCAGTACATTTAACAGCTGAGAGGGATCCCAAAAGGACAATCACAAAACTTGCTCAGAGAGTGGGCTCTGTGCAGAAATGGGGTGTTACTTTAAGTGATAGCAAATCTTCCCTGTGAAATATGTAACCATGTGGATTTACATCACCTAAGCTCAGTATCCATGATAAAATAAATTTTAAAGTGCATACATGTCCTTTTTTTGTGTACACATATTTGACTTTAAATTACCTGGAATGAAATAAGTGAAGCCAGTATTTCTTCTTTGTGGCACACCAGAAGGTCCTGAAAGGAACCAGAAGAGGTGACTGTCTTCCAGAAAATATTTCCAGAGTATGGTACTTCTCTTTCATTCTTTTACCTAAATGTGACTTTTTTTACTTACATTAAGAGGTTTGTGTTGTGTTTTGTCTCAGTGGCCCAAATACTGCTCTGTGTCACAATTTGGACCTGACAATCCAGGGATTCTATCTTCCCAAACAGCTTTGACGGTGTCTTGTCCTCATTCAGCTGACAAAGAGCTAGAGGAAGGATCTTTCACACAAAAGTAATATAAAGGATGCTTTACTATTTATAGACACAAGAGCTTCTAAGCACAAAATTTTGTGATAGGTACATAACTTGCATAGACTTTCACTGGAATTGGGAGGCCTGTCTTCTGTTTGCATTTTAAAATGTGACCTGACTCAAACATATTCAGCTAAAGCATTACAAACAGAGAGAAAAAAAAAAAAAAAGACAGGAAGGCAGGCTTATTTTCTGGTACAGTAGAAACGTCAGCTTTATCTGGATGAAACAGGCCAGAGATTAAATTTAGTTCCTCAGAAGGATGGTGAATATCAAACATTACTGCAAGGTTTGGATAAGCCTTGTTTGTTTGGATTCTTATCCATTCCACAGGCAAGAATAATTTTCTCTCCACAAAGAGATGTTTCCAAACCCAGTCCCTCTTTACCAAACAAGAGTGTTAGACCTAGAGACTGCAAACATTCCCCAGCTTCTCTGTTTCCTCCACACAGCTTCTCTATCAGCCCCAAAATCTGAGCTCTCCCAAGCCTCCTGTTTTCCACAGTTGCATTCTCACTCTCATTGTATTTTCTAAAGCATACCCCACCACAGCTGGTACAATTTCTACTTGGGAAATGCTGTTTTCCTATGCTGCGGCTGAATCCCCACAAAAGATCTGCACAGACACCTGCACAAAGAACTCCTCTGAGAACTCTACCACGGTCAGTCAGTCCTATAAATACTTATCAAGGCCAGACACCCAGTCTTCAAAGCCTAGAAATTGTTTGATATTCCAGGAGAAAGTGATTTCAAATTGCTTCACACCTCCCTTGCCCAACTGCAGGAAAAAACGTAGCACAGCGGGAAGTAAAAAATGTTCCTTGTCTGTCCCATGCCCCTGTTTGCAAATAGCTTAATCCTGAAAGCAAATTTCACTGCTATGTTGCCATTGTAGTGGGCCACATCTATTTTGACAACACCTTAAAGAAACAAACAAGTATCTTTAATGAAAAATGGCTTTTAATCTGAATGAAGAAATGTTTGTAGAAAATGTCTGCTTTGGTAAGTAAGGTTTGGGGTTGTTTTGCTTTTCAAATGCAACCTTTTCAGAACAAGGGACCTGATGGGACACTGGTGGGTGGCAGGCACATGGATGCACTGACAAACAGTGGGATTTGCCAAACACTGCAACCATTGTACTTTAGGTACGCGTGTACATTGTACGGATAGGTACTTTATGATTGGGCGCTTGCTAGCAGGTGATGGCAGGAATGGTAGATCCCTGGGGTTGTTTCACCAGGGCCAGATTCCTCTGGCCTAGACAAATAACCTGGTAGACAAACAACCTCCAAGCTGGTCCCCCAAACCCTGAATGGAAAATAAGATGCATTCTGGTGATGGCTCCTCCTGATCCAAGCTCCAGTCAATGGATGTTGGTGACCTGAGGGAGCTCCTGGAAAAACCTAGGATAGTGAAGGACATGGGAGTGCTACCAGATAAATCCCAGTCAGTGGGGGTGTGGGGTGCTCCTGGATAAGACCTGCTCAAAGGAGGTGACTCCAGGCTGTGGTTTCCACCTCTGGCTGCTGAGGCTGCTGTGTCTGGGCTTAGGTGTTTGCCTCTCTCTCCTCTCCCCAGTCCCTGCTCTCCTGTCTGGCTCATCCTCCTTTGTTTACTCACCTGTGAGATATATTGTCTCAAGGCCAGACTGCTCGCTTCCCAGAGCAAGCAAGCAGAGCTGGGAAGCAGAGCTGCCTGGGTTATGTGTTAATACAGTTACGTGCCAATCCTTTTTTAGGGTAGATGCGCATGAATGCAGGGCTTGTAATAAAAAGCGAGCAACAAAACACAGGGGTGAGCAAAGACACAACAGGCGGTGCCCCGGGGAAGAGCAAGGACCTGGAGGCAAAGAACCCTGCGGAGAAAGAATGGGCAGCCCTGTCCCCTTGTCCTCTCCCCTCTGCCATCCTACTCCAGCCCATCACTAGCCTGACCTCACCCTTTGGTTAGGCTGCTAGAGCAGGAGGACAAGGAGGTGAAGGAAAGGAGGCACCTCAGCACCTGAGAAGACCCCAAGTGTGCAGCCCGGAAGGACGCAGAGAGGACTTCTGCTCTCCCTCCTGCTTCCACCCTACCTCCTGGCCCTCCCAGCTACTGAGGGGTTGCCTGAGTGCTGAGTCTTATTTCTGGTGCATGTCTCGTTTCTGGTTGAGTTCAAATAGTGCAGACATGATGCTCACCTGCCCTTCTGCTTCCTTATGTTCCCAGGGGAGTAACTGGATGGACTCTTTGATCATCCATACTGCAGTTAGGTGTGTGCAGGTGTGTTGTGGGTGGAGACATGCACAATCAAGTACAGAGAAATCAATAACCTTCATTCTGGCCCAAAGAGGGAGAGTGAAGTGAGGTCCTGGGAGCCAGGGATGGTGATAATAATTCGTAATTTAGGGCACAAATAGAGCTTTCAGACATAATCTCTGTGTTTTTCTGCATTGGGTTCACACAGTTTGGCCCATCACTGGAGTGAGGGCTTTCCAGAGTCAGCTTGTGCCCTGTGCCACAGCTGATCTGTCCTCTGGTGAATGTTGTGTGGAAAGGTCCTGTCACATAGGTGACGATTTTGGAGAGGGTCTGTGGCGAACAGACAATGACATTGTTCTGTCTTGGCCCGCCAGGGAGCCACTCTGCTGCACAGGTACTGTATATAACATACGGGATGTTAATTCAATTTTCATGTACATTTTGGAGGAGCTGAATGTGGCCTTTGTCTAATGCTTTGGCTCACAAGGGCTTTTTCATAAGAAATTCTACTTAAATGAAATAGAAAACTTTCTGATAGTTACCAAACACCAGGAGACAATGGCAGGCTATATCTGTTCAACATCATCAGCCATTCATTTATCCTAGGAAGGAATTTCTTGGTGATAATCCTGAGTGAAGGCTTGCTTGTTTGCATGACTGGATGAGATCCAACATTGATAGCAACTTGCTGAACCCTTTGGAGTGTCAAGCTGAAATTACAGGAGAGACGTAATAAAGCTTGGGAAGCACTAACAAAAAACCCCATTCTCAGCTGCACCATACGCATCTTTCCATCCTGGCATATGAGGATATGAAGAACGAGAGCAGATGGGCAAAACACAGACATGACTCCAGCAAGAGGTACTGTAAAGACCAAAACACGTAAATTTAGAAAGGATGCACAGGAACATGTTGGAAGGGATAATGGGAAGCAATGAGCTGGTGGAAAGTGCTTGTTGTAAGAGTGGGGTGCAGGAGGGCAGCACCACAGCAAATCAGGAACCTGAAAGCCCACCTAGTGCTGCTGGGCCCTGCAGCTTGGGCTCACCTGCCCTGTACAGGTATGTGCATCACCTCCCCTTAAATATACTCTACAGTCTTCCCAGGCACTGCATGCTGCTGCCTCACACCTTTAGCATTAGAAAGCAATCCCCAGTCCCTAACTTGGCTCTTCCTTCCTCTGCTTAAGCTCATTAATTATTATACTGCCCCTGGAGATGTGATAATTAGCTCATTAGGGGATACTTTTTCCTGCATAGAAAGCAACAGTTGCAGCCATCATCAGGAGAGAGGAGAGTGTCTGCGTGCAGCCATCTCAGTGCCAGATGGAGTCCAGGTTTCAGGTGAAATTCTGCCTAAAAGAATTGACTGAGAAAGGAAGGCTTTTTTTCTTAATGATGTTGGATGTGTTCCAGGACCTTGCAGAGAAAACTCGAGTTAGATCCCAAAGGAATTAATGCATCAGTTAGCTCCAACTAAAGCTCCTAGGGAAGTGATAAGAAGGCATAGTAAATATTTTACCAGGGGCTAGGCCGAAATATCTGAACCACTCTGGGGCAAATTGGTGGCTGAGCTCCTATCAAGAGCACCTAGCAGAGCACAGCTCCCAGGAGGACGCACAACCTCGTTTAACCCCAAGGAGGTGTCAGTGCTTCTGTGGCAAGCTTCCATCCTGCCTCGGGCAAGCAGCTGGGCACGGTCCAAGACTGCCTGTGCTTTCCTTCACCAGTACCACAATGAATAGCATTCCCCTCTCCCACACTTGCCTGGGGTTCCAGAAGAGCTCACATTCTCCATTCACATTTCAGGTGATTTCAAAAATGTGAGCACTTTGTCACCTCTTGATGGGAGCCAAGACTTCTGAGTCTCTGTGTGGACAGCCAGCTGGGGAACCAGGGGGCTGAAGATGTGCAAATGGCTTTACCTGCTGCTTTCAAGCAACAGTGGGGGACCGCAGTGCAGGAGATGAACTGTGGGAACTAGATGAGTGTATCATGCATAAAGGCCATGGGGTCAACAGGCAATTAATGAACACCGCAACTATTATTTATCTAAGTGATTGCAACAGGGTGGGCTCCAAAGAACCCAGTCTTCACTAGGGGAAGCTGGACCTTGTCGGTCTGCCAGAATGCCTCCAAATGAGGCAGCAAACTGGTAGCTAAACTGATTCAAATGATTTATTAAGGGGTTGTCAAACATTACTGGCAAAAAGCTGGCAGAGAAAAAAAGCAAGTGTGAAGGAGTTAGGCAAATGACTACTCCCTGGGGCTATGGGCATGCCTATGAGGTGTTTTGCAGCCAGATACTGATACACCGTTTGAACTCTGAACTGATCAGACACCATAGGAAAGCACTGACCCTAAAGTAACCCAAGCTTGGGTTTTTCAAGGTGATAACTCCTCTAAAGCAGCTTCCATTCAACTCTGCACACAGAGAGATCTTGAGCATGCTTGCTCAGTGCCTGGGCAGAGTGCAAAGTCATGGATGGATGTAGCCTGAGAGGGAAGCTTAATTAACAGATGCAGGCAAGGTCCTAGAAGGCTTTATGCTGAACCAGAACACATTTACTCAAAAAATGTGAAAACAAAAAAAATATGTAGTGTAGAGAAGAAGAACACCAGTACACAGTTATTTGTGGCAGTGGGTCCCAGGTGTCTCCCCTCGCTTACCAGGCTGAATTTCTCATGTCAGTGTAATTAATGTGAATGGTTGAAGATACAGTAGCAATGGTTGAATCAAAAAAAGTAGGAAAGCTGCTGGAAGCTTCACAGAAATTTGCTTCAGTGCCTGAGACTGCCTGCATTAGAGATGAAAAGGCAGATATCTCACTGCTCCCTACAATCAGGGTTTCTGGATTGTCCTATGGGGCAGGAAGGACACCAGTACCTGTGGGACTTGGTCAGTATTTGGAGAAATATGGTGTTCAGTACTGTGTATTGCTCTTTGCACTCAGTTTTTGTCCTGGCAGGATGGGGTTCCCCACCTTGCTGGACCCTGGTAGGCAGCTGCCCATGGTGATGCAAACTCTGCTGCTAGCTCTGCCTCACATGGATGCTGGCAGACAGGCTTCAGGGCAAATGGCCACTTGGATGGGCTCCCTCTGGGCTGGCTTGGGAAGGGCAAAGCCTGTGGCCACCATCGGGGCAGGCAAGAGGCAAACAGAGCCACTGCTAACATTCTACCTGTCTTAGGGCTTAAATTTAACTCTTGGGTCAACCAGAGCTGCCAGCATGGCACCTTCTGCCAGCATAAAATGGCCTTTAAAGTGGGAAGGGTAATGAGTATGTAACACAAACAAACAAAAATTGGTTGACCAAGAATTCAGGGAGGGCAGTATAACTGCACACAAAACTGAGTTTTGCCTCAACCACCAATTTACCTTGTCTTGAGGGCACTGGAATATGTTAAGAGGCATCCAGTGGCCACAGACGTCTGCCGCTCACGGCCAGGGCCCGGCGAACGGCGCCAGCACTTGCTCCTCCTTGAGCCCTTCCCAGCCGGCAGAGGTGGTGCCCTTCAGGGGCAGCCTAAATGTGGCCCTGGCAGCTCCTAGGCTGGCCTTCCCCACTCCTTGCTGAACACCTCATAGGTATGCTTGGTGAAGGGTCCCGGGACTCCCAGAGGAAATCCCACTGGATCTCTGGAAGGTGTGAGGAATTAGGAATGTACATCCAGCAAGAAGCAGTGGCTACTGAGCACAGCACTTGCAAAGCGTGGCAGGAAAGCTGGAGAAGAGTAATATATTTAACTACCTCCTACCTGGAGGGGATGTTTTGTAGTAGCTACACTGCAGGCTAAGCAGTCATAAGACCATAAGGAGAGAAATGCTCTCTTTTTGCAGTGGCAGGTCCCAGAGAGAGGACTAGGGCAGCTCTGCCACTCTTAGCAGTCTGGAAACATGTTGCTCTCTTTAACGATGTTAAATACAGATACATTTAGAGGGCAAAATTACAGAACTGAGCTTCAGCTTTTGGTTGTGGGGTTTCTGATTTTTTTGGGGTTTTTTTTAATTTCCTTTCTTTGTACACCACTGCATCATTTTTCCTCATGCTGTCCTCCACAAGAGCTACCCCGAGGAGCAGACTGACCTGTGTGAAGCTCCTTGGACCTTGCTGCACATCCAGCTTGATGCAGCACTGCTAAACAAAAGAGGGGGCCCAAGGGAGCCCTCCTTGGGAGTGGTGGGGCTGGCGGTGTTCTCCAAACTCAGCTTCTGCAGAAAGCTCAGTGCCCATGATGTTCCCTCCTCTGCCTGCAGGGACATCTCTGCAGTCCTGGGAGCTAATTTTGAGTGCTTTGTCGGTGGCTGTCAAGCTGACTGCAAAGAAGGACTCAGAGGTGTTCCATGAATTTGTCAGAGATCAGGCATTTTCAACCCTATTTCCAACTGGTTCAGGCTGGAGCCTCTTAAAGACACAGCTGTCCCCAAAACCAGGGAGGAAATGTTGCTAAGCCTGCGTGGCCAAATCGGAGAGGCTACGGGTCATTGCAGCCCCCAGCTACAGATGGTTAGCTTTTTAACCCAAGCTATCTTATCTCAGGCTTTAGACTTCGCAGAGGCTGGGTTCAACTCCTGGCGCCTCAGCCAGGAAGCTGGCTGCCTTGGATGCTCTCCAACGCTTATTTACAACATACATATGCAGTGTGGCCATTGATTTATACTCCAGGCAGCCTCCGCCCCAAAGAGGCAGATTTAGAAGCAGTGTCTCTTCAAAGCGAGACTGAGCTCCACTTTGCTTTGCCCTCAGCTAAGCCTCATCCTATCTGGATGCTCAAACACAGGTAGCAGTGCTGGAATTCTTGGCGGAGCCCCCCAGCAGGATTAGATGCCCAAGCAGGAGCAGAAATTTCCAGTCTCTTACATCAGTATCTTGGTTCTCCACAAGCACTGAGACTCTCCAGGCTTCATAAGGGAGTCTAATGATGCTCCTGGACAGATTTAGGTTCCTAACTTTAGATACCTCTTTGAAAAATTTGGCCTTTATGTTCTGGGCCCAAAGTATTTCTGCGTGGTGACAACACTGTCATCCCTTCTATTCTGGCACCCTACCACCTATTCAAACACACCAGCCGTGCTAAAACAGACAGATCAAATAAGTTGTCTTTTCTTGCCCCTTTTTCCATGCTCTACATGTGGACTCCTTCTGTCCTGAATCACCTGGTCTCCTCTCAAAATGAGGCTCACAGAGCTGAAGGGAAAAATGTCCTGTTTATTGCATGAAGGGGGAAGTTGGTGCCGAGGCTGGGCAAGTTTTGGCTAGCTGATCTCTGCTCCACAGCTGGAGCTGAGCATCCCGCTCTGCTAAGCTCTTCTCCCAGCACCCCCAGCCTTATGGCTCCACTCCACTGGCCAAAGCCTGGCTAGAGGCAGCCTCACACCTGCTTTTCTTCAGCAGATCTCCCTTTTCTTGGGCACATGAATCATTTTGTGACATTTTCAAGGATCTGCCTGGCGCTCGGGATCAAAGGCTCAGCACCTTCCTTGCGTGTGAACTTGTGCCAGCATTTTCATTAAAAAAATAATTGTGTGCCTTGTTCAACAGACCTGGCTAATGGCAGGTTCTGAGAAGCACCTAAGTACCTGGTAGTGGAGATGTAATAAAACCGGCTATACTTAGGCCCTTGCAGGCACTTCCAATTATAAAAATCTATTTTTGTACCTTTAGAACCATCCTTTTTTAAAGCTGTTCTTAACAAAGAGCCTCGGCCTTTGAGCTATATACTTTTCTTACTTTAAAAAAGCCCGCGTATTGTTTTGCCTATTTTAGCTGAGCATTTGGAAAAAAAACAAACAGGTTTGCTGGTGGTAGAGCTATTTTCCATGTTTGTGCAAATAATGAATGGTGTGATCGATAAACATGAAAGTCCACAAAGGATGCAAAATTTCCCTTTCCAAAAGACAGTTCTAAGCATGTTTTCTGAGGTGTTTTTGGGAGGAGGCTGCAGGGCTTGTGGTCTTACTCACAAACAGAAAGGGGCTCTTTAAGGTAGGAAAAAACTCTCAGGAGAATCACTGAAGACTTCCTACGCCTTGTCTGGCTCCACACTCACTTCAAGGCAGTGCAAGAGACAATTACCAGTGGGGAACAATTTCCTCCTCACTTGATAGTTAGGGAGTATGACCTATGAAAGACCAGAAAGAAAGAACAACACCTTCTGACTTCAGTAGGAGAATGGATACAGAAAGTCTGGAGCATTTTAGCTGCCTTCTAAATAAAAAAGGTGGAGGAATTTCACTATGTTTTTTTTTTTCATTTCTTTTGAACCTAACAAGTGAAACTAGAAAATACAAAGTCAAAGACCAGCTCTGCACTGAGAGTCACTGAGCCAATTCTGTAACAAGAGTGCAATTCAGGCATAAACGTCAAATGTAAATTTATATTCCTTTTAAATTGGTCACGTCCTCTCCTACTACGTTATAATTTAGTGGGAAGGATGCTGTATTTGGGATGGACATGAAAGAGCAAGAAGTGCAGCCTGATGCGCAGGCTGGGATGCAGTTCATGGGGTCCAACGCCTCACCCCGTGCCTCGCCCCTTCTCACAGGAGACCTGAATAGCAGCAGTGCCAGGGAGCCTCAGCTGCTCAGGGGGCTCCGAGCCCAGGCAGTGCACAAAGCCATGTGCACCAAAGCAGATTTTGCATGGCTTGATGTGCAGCTCTGGCTGGGCACCCCTGGGCAGGCGGTGTGGGGAGGGTGGCTGAGTCAGCGGGGCAGCGAGGACGGCCCCAGGCAGTGAGGAGAGAAGGGTTCTGTGTTTCTGCCTGCTTGGTGCAGCAAGTGCTGTGAACGGCCTGCGAGCTCGGGGCCATGGACAGAGCAGCCCGCTTGCTTTTCCATCATGTCCATGCTCCTGTGCCCTGCCCCATGGGCTTCTGGAGTCTGTACAGACAGAGTCAGGTCCAGACTGTCTTTGCCAGTACATGCAGGTTTGAACCACTTTTGTGTCTTGGTGTAGAAACATACAGTTGACATAAGGGACAAGGATCGTGGCTTGGTGACTAACCTTGGCAAGGTGCTGTTGCCCACACAGATGGAAGGCTGCGCTGGAACGGGATGCTGATGGGGCCAGAAGAATAGAGAACAGGGTACCTAGGTGTGTGAAGGGTTTTTAGAAGTGGCACCAAAAGTGGTTGATTTAACCAAGAGGTGATGATTGCTTCAGCACAGATGGGAGGAGAGACCTCTAGCAGAGCTTTATCCCATCACCTTTCATTCCTTGGCTGCTGATCTTTCAACAGCACACTCAGGAGTCAGGGATAGGTTAGTACAGGTGGTTCTATCCAATCTTTGCACGGTATGGGGCTGTTTGTAGGGCCCCCAGAGACAACCAAACCAGGAGAGACACCAAGCAAAAGCAAGAACAATGCCAAAGGCAGTATTATCCATGCGTGCTTTTAGGTGCTCTGTATCAGCCTGGGGCAGGGAAGAGCAGCATCTGTACACAGACTTGGAGGTGGCTTGATTCCATGTGTGGATAAGGTAGATGTGGGGTCCTGGTTTATGGCTGTTTCTCCAAGTGCTCCTTTGTCCTGGGAAACCTCTCCCCAGGCCAGTTGTGAGTCTGTGTGCAAGGTGTCCTGCTGAAACCCATGTCAGATCCAGCAAGCCTCCAAAAGTGTAAGTGGCTTGCTCTGGCACTGCAGGCTTTGGGTATCTCTTGGGAGCTGGGAACTGCTGTGGTGTTGTGGTAGGTTTTGGACATAACTGAGGGAGGAGACACGGGGAGAACAACAGCTTTTACTGGATCAGATGTTATGGGTGGGGAAAAACAAGTAAACTTTTGTCCATATATGTCCTCTGGAGGGGTGCCTGAGTGCTTGCCTGTTTTTTCTGCCCATATCTGTAGGTCCAATTAAAGCTGGTACCAGCCCCTTCGAAACTTGCTGTGGGAGCCGAAAGGCAGTTTGAAAAACCAAACCGAAGCAACAATGTGTAATTGTCTGTAATCAGAGACAATGTTCTCTTAGCTCAGTTTTTCAGTCAAGCAGGATAAATGCTGACATGTTTCCCACAGCTGAATTCAACTTTTGGCAACAGAATGTGGCAAAGCAAAGAACACCTTATAGTGTCTATGACTGGTACTGCTAAAGCTGCTCGTGCACTGGTCTTCTCCTCAGCTCTGCTTGACCAAGTCCAGGGCAGCACACTGTAAAGTGCTGCTTCCAAGAGCATGCAGAGGAGAGTGCCTCCAGGCAACAGCTCTGGGTTTATATTTGACCAACAGCGATGTCACCTTCTGCTGTTCCTAGGCAGACTAGGGGGCATCTCGGCCCGAGGAAGAGAGGAGGAAGCATACCAGAAACGAGAGATGCAAGAGGAATCCAGACAGAGAGAGGCCGGCTCAGCTGAGCTAAGATCTTCTTGGCTTGGCGGATGCCTGACCCGCCAGGGGATGGTCAGCATGCGCAGAATGAGGAGGACGGCTGCAAGCACTCACACTGTCTGGCCCCGCAGCGGGGAGGTGACCTTGACAGACTGCTCCAAGTGCCAGGGTAGCCGGAGGCAGAAGGGCAATTGGAACCCCGTCAAAGAGCATGGATCACTCCAGAGGGAGAAGGAAGCACGAGCCATAGCAACTGAACTTGTTTATAACTTGTGTTTCTTGGTATGTGAGTGACAGGAAGGCAGGAGGTGTCTGAGGCAAGGAGCTCCTGCCTGCACACAAGACTATCTGGTTTAGCAAATTAGCCTCCTTGTTGCCTAAAATACCCTCACATGTGTGTGCTTTACTATCATCTCTAGTCATTATAAATACACTCACAGATATATAGATGTATAGATGTATAGATGATACAGATAGATACAGATGATAAAGATATAGATAAGCCAGTCAGTTCCACTGCACTGTGGGCTGCATCCAGTCACATTTCTGCTTTACTCTTTGGTATTCCCAGTGCTCTGCAGCCAGTCTTCAGTGCACAGGTCCCTCATCTACTTTCCCTGGGGTTAATACGTCGAAAGCCTAGGAGCTGCAGACTCTAATTTCCATCCCAAAGACTATGATGAAAACCTGGAGGGGAGTAAAATCCAGCTTGTGTTGCAGCAATGCAATTTCAGCTGTATGTTGCAAAGGTGGTTTGAAACTGTCTCAGTTCTTGGAAAAAAATGTGCTCAAAGATAAACTATACCTTAAAACCACAACTAAGGGCTTCTAAAAGGAAAAAGAGTCTCTATTTTAGTGTAGCTGGAGTAGTGTAGCTTTAGTCTCTATTTTTATGCAGCTTGTTCTAAACACCCGGACTCTTTTAAGTGCACTCATGAGTAAAACCCACTTCCTTCATCCTTGGGACAATAGGGTAATAAATGGGAACATCTCTCCAGGACTCTCCATAATCTGGAGCAGCGTTACTCAATCTGTAAGCCAGGCAGCATCCAGGCCAAGCAACATGCAGAAAATTAAAAATGGAGGGAAATAAAAAAAAAAACCAAAATAAAATGCATAGCTCTTCACCCAAAGTTTCATCAGCTGAATGTTAACATTATGGCTACACTGCAGGAAACACTTGGTGTTGTTGGAAGAGGGTAGGGGACCAGGGCAGAAGGATACCCTTACAAATATCAATAAATCTGCAGCTCACACAATTAAGAGCTGCTTCAAGACCAGGGAAGACTGTGGCTCCCATTTCAACTCAAAGTTCAGCAATAACTTTGTGAAATGCCTTATTCAAAATACACTGAAGCCTTGAAAAATGCCTTCTACCCACCTGCTTGGACAAATGCTGGTTGTGGATCCATCCTGAAGGACTGAATCTGAGCCATTTTCCTTGGTTTACCTGTGGCAAGTCTGTACAAGCTTTTAGTAATAAAATGCTTCTTAAGTGTAATTCAGTCTGATTGAGAAGGGCTATGGCAAAACTGCATCCTGCTCCAGAAGACCTCTCCATTCTATTACTCATATGCTTTAAAATACTTTACGTGTTAATTTTCCTGCTCCTTTTTTGGGGGGATTTTTTTTTTGAATGCTTGACAGTGCTGCTACAGGCTGTTCCCTTCACAGTGGAAATGAAGAGACATCCCAGCCCTGTGCCTTGAGAGCCAACAACTGAGCTGTGCCTGAAGTAGACTGTAGTGAGAGACATCAGTAATGCCAAGAAGCACCAGCCAGGAGGCTGCTGTGGGACAACATCTGGTACCACTTCAAGGAGCGAAGGGGTAGAAAAGACAGAGCTCTGTGAGCATTGTCTCATTCTCTTTTTTATTATTAATGTTATTTTATTGTGCTAAGCACAAGGCATCAGAAACAAAGCATGACAAACAAAGAAAGAAAAAACCCAAGGCTCTGGAAAACAGTACTCCTAATGAAAGTCACAACTCAGTTATTGAGGTTGGGTGGGGGTGGATGGTTGGTGTCTCTCAGACTTGGAGAGAGGAAACATCCAGGTGAGGAGCCCATGTCCCCCACCACAGCTCTCCTGCTCGCAGTGATGCAAGGGGAATGAAGGCAGCAAAGAAGGGTGCTCTCCCCACAGGGAGGTGACACAGTGAAGGCACCACAGCAGAGTCCTGCCAGTTTCTGTAGGGCAGAGCTCTGCAGCCTTCAGCACTCTCCTGGGGTGCTACAGGAGTCCTTTCAGCCTGAGATGGAGCTCGCTGTGTGGTATCACAGAGGGCAGGAGGTGTGGAGGAGGTCAGGATGCACTTGCGGGTAGAAACCACAGGGCACTTGCTGCATTGCTCAACTCAGGAAACCCCTTTGGTCCTGTTTGCTGAAAGCTCAAAGAATATTTGAATAGAAAGATGACTCTTTTCAAGTCTATGTCTAATACACTTTCCCTAAGTATTTCCTGCCAGGCAGAAAATATTTAGCAGGGTAAGCGAGCCACTAGCCTGATCTCATGTACCTAATAACCTCTGACAGCCGTAGAAAATAGCAAGGGATGACAAGAAGGCATCCAGTTCCTTTCTGACCTACAAGGCAGATCAGCTCATTTCCATTCATGTTCCCCAGTGATCTCTGATCCCTTCCTACTTTGAAAGAGGACTGGACTTGGTCACTCCTGGTACTAGTGACAACATCTGGCAATGGGATGCTGCCGCCAGAAGAATTCAGCCAACCTACACTTTATTCCTGAGTTGTTCCCTGTAAATAACATGAGCAGGAATAGGCAACAACCCAAGTGATTAGATTTGGAGGCTGCAAAATATTCTTCAGAGAACAGAGAAGACAATGCTGATTTCACTCTTTTAGGACACCCTACAGTAAGGCAAGGAGCACATGCTCTACAAAGCATCTAGGCAAATTGATACTCCAAGAGTAGAAGTGACCAACAGATCCAGGTAAAATGGCAATCACTCAGAAGTGATTTTTCTGTTCCCCTGGGGACCTTTGTGTTTTTGGAACCCTTGGATTCCATTTTCCTTGGCAGGTGGCAAAGCTCTTCCAGCAAACTTTCCTGCCTCTTCCTGTCTTTTGTCTCCTCTTGTTTAAGATATCCTTTCTTAAAACAGACTTTGCATGTTGCTTCTCTTGTACTGGATTGTCTTCTCTTGTACTGGATTCTCTATTTCCATATGGAAGAGCTATCAAGACTCAGTTGCTGTGCTGGAAAGGATCGTGAGTCCTCACCAGCATGGAGTTCTTCTAAACTGTCCCCACTTAATGATGCATTCCTGTTTTCCAGATACTGTTTCAGAAAGAAGAGTCCTAATGCATTGCAAAAAATATAACCACAAATGCCGGTTTTAGGTTGGTAAGGCAGAATTGCCCAAAGACTCGCAATCTCGTAACACCTCCTCCACAACCAGGTATCATCTTGACTCATGCTCAGGGCATTGCAGTTTTTCCTACCTCAGCTGCATGGCATAAGGGGATTTATCTGGGGGACAATTATACTTGTCCTTCCTTCAAACTCATCCTTTACTATGGTTTCTAGAGGCAAATAAGCCATTGTTTCTGGTACTTCGGAGTCCTACTGTCTGCTGAGATCCCTGTTCAACACATACTATTATTCCTGAAAGAGAACACCTCTGCTGCTGCTTTCTGCATTTCAATTTCCTGTCAGTCTTACCCATTTACTTGGCAGAACACCTCTGCTATGTAACAAGTCCACAAGCAACAGAGACTTCAACTTTTGGAAGGATGCATGATGGTCAAATCATGGCAGTGTAAATTGTTTGAAACCATGAACTTTTTGCAACATTGTCTGCACAGGTGCTTGCGAAAGAGGAGGCCATCGAGATATCCCTGCCAGCCTGGGATATCGTACAATGATAGCGTACAATGTGGTGCCAGTAGGAGCAAATTCCACAGCTGTGTGGGAGAGGAAGGGGTTTTAGAAGGGACTTGAATCAGCAGGTTATTCTGTTCTCTCTTTCAGTTCTGCTTGTGGGCCTGTAGTGATGATAGGGGCTATCCTTCCTCAGCCAAGAAGAGGTGACAGAAACTTCTATCAGTAGCTCTGGCCTCTGACAAATATTCCCTAAAATATATAAATATCTTGGACTGTTACAGCAAAGCAGGTGAGCAAAGCCCTGCCCAAGTTTTACTGCTCCACTTAAATCTCTTCTGATATGTATCTGTATTCTGGGTGTGAAGAGGAAGGGCTGTGCGTGTGATGTGTCTCTGGGGAATGCATGTGAGGAGACACAGACCAGCAAGAATTGTGGCTCCACCTTTCTTATTCCCTGTGGAGCCATTGGAGCCCTGTGCCAGTCAGACCCGGTTATTGTTGGCCACTGAGTGCTGCTCCGTGGGAAAGCGGTGCTCCGATACTCTCGACATGGTCAGTGAGAAGGTGTTGGTTCTCACAGTGTTTTCAAAGAAGGCACAAGTATTTCCAGCTTATTGAAACACTTGTTTTGACTTTTATCACACTATATAAAAGTCTCTGAGTTTTGTCTATTAGGTTTCCATGCCATAATATTTTGACGGGTCATGGCATAATAGTCTTACTGTTTTGACTCCAAAGCGTGCTGTAACACGGGTCAAGCTGATGAAATCAAAATGAAATTAATGTTTTATTTTGACAAGATTATGTTTCTCTTTCATTTGTTTGATAAAGTCAAAGCAAAAATGTCAGCAGGATTTTTCCACAGAGCAGTCTCGAAATTACATTTTCTCATTCAGGTGTGGATTTTGAACGGGCACCATAACCTTGTTTTGTGCTCTGATCATAGTGGAAACATTGTACATGGACAGCATCTCAGAGTAACAGACTCTGCTTGACTCTTCAACAATTTTAAAGAGCCTGTTGCAAAAGTACAGTCTTGGACTTTTAGTTCAAAGTATTTTTTGAACTATGCCACCTTCTACTGTGTAGTTCCCAGTCACCCATCCCTTCTGTTCAGCCAGCAGGAACCCAGCCCAGAAACAGACTGAGAAGGAAGAGCTCCTGAAAAACTGTGTCCTGTTGGGTCAGGGAGCCTCCAAAATATGGAATAAATTGTCCTAGAACAGCAGGGTCCCTGTAAGAGGCCAGTGGTGCAGACATGCTCTGTGTGGCTATAAGCATGATCCAGCTTTTACTCATGTAGCACCCAGAAAGCACAATCTCTTAATCCTGTTCCTAGTCCTTGCTGCTCACACACGATGTTAGACAAGTGTTTGTTCCTGCTTTCCCCTCCCCATCTTTGTCTAGTTGTACTGAAGTGTTTCTGACACTGAGGGCTAATTACTTTGTGTACAGAGCACCTGGGGCACCATGGGGGTCTTGATCTCTGCTTCTGGTGACTGATAATGTATCCTTTCTATTGTGTAGTTTTCTACTCTGAATACTGACTTTCATGGTAATATATTTATTTCCCTTCTTTATTCCATCTCTTTTTTTTTTCCCCCAGATCTTCCCTTTGTTTGCTTGGTTGTGCTCTGATGCACAGGTATTTATCTAAATGGGGTCTGCTGTATTTGTACCAGCCCAGGTGGCAGGTAAGATGCAAACATCAGACACCTCTTTACACATCCCCAGGTTTCCTGAATGATTGATTAATTGCTTTCTCCCTTATCAGCTTTTCTTTCTCATAACTGGGGGTCAGCTTGCATGGACTAACACCTTCAGGGAGGCCCTATTTCCTATATACATCAGCTTTACTGGCTTCTTATTATCTCAGCCCTATCTGTACCTTTGTTCAATTCAAGAGGTAATTAAACTCAAAGCCAAAGCAAATGTCAGGGTGATAATGAGACAGATAAGATTAAAAAGAAGTCTTTTTTTTTTTTAAGACCTTACACATACCTGAAGTGCCATTGGCCCACAGCCAGTGGAAACTTTTTGTATCCTTTCTCGCCTGGATGTAGTCAGAAAAGTGACCATGTAAAAAAATGGCACCACCTCACTCCAGGTGTGTGCTGCTGAGAACAGCACCTACCTGGCAAAGCACTCAAGCATGTAAGTATTTGCCCTGAAATTTAAGCATGTGCTTGAGTGTTTTGTTCAAGCAGGGCCTCAACCCAATGCAGCTTGAGTGGGTGTAATTCGGCGGGTGCAATTCCATTCATTTCAGCAATGCCATGGGAGTCACTCTGGGCTGTACCCATTGCCTTCAGTCTGCTACTCCCTCCCAAAGCCCACGGTGAGTGCCAGGGCTTTGCCATGCTGCCCAATGTGTGGGAGAGCTCGGAAATTACATGGTCCCTCCTTTGGGCTGCAAAGTGCCATGCATCACCTGCTAGATTCCACCTTTCTCTGTGTTCTTCTGGGATGGAAATATGGGCATGCTAACCTCTGCTCTGGGATAAGTTTTTCTCAGCAGGAGCCCCCAGTGGCTCAGGAACCACTTTTGGGGGAGATTGTACAGGGGATGTTGTGGGCTTTCTCTGCCTCATGGGCTGTCCACACTTCCTTATGCCTTTCTGCATTGAATGAGTTTATAATCTGAAGCAGACCTATGGTGTAATTTTCAGAGGTTGGGGTGGAGAAGCCACTAATCAAAAAGAGCTGCAGTTTTCCAAGGGAGCTTCAAAGCTCTCTGCAAGCAGGAGAGCCTGTGAAGGGTACACATGTTGCTGGCTAGGCAACCCCTGACGGTTAAAGTTTTACTTAAGCCCATGTGTTTTTCCACTGGGTATTTTTATCCTCTGAAGTCTACTGTACTTGGCTATGTACTGTAAACACACCCCTGTTGTTCTCTCACACGTGTTTACTTTGCAGCTGGGGGAGCACAGCTCACCATGCTGGCTGCTGGTAGGTGGCTAAAAGTGAAAATGAAGCACCAAAGCACCGAATCACCCCAGAAGCCCCGATGTATCCTGCCTATCTTGTCCTGTGGCCTCCCTACCTTGGAAGCCTGCTCTCTGCCTCCCTACCTGGGCACAGGACAGATGCACCTGAGACCCATGCTGTCCTCAGCATCCCTTCTGCAGTGGGGTTCCCATTCTGCTCTGTTGCCTCAGCAGCAATGGACTCTCACCTGCCAAGAAAAAGAAGTTGCCCAAATAAGCCTCTCATAGAATGAGTGAGAAGTGGATTTATTATCTCATATCTGAATGCTGAGTAGAGGCAGGAAGAGAAATGTCTCTGTACTGAGATCAAGCAAAGAGCCTGTGATGCAGCCAGGAGCTAGGGCTCTGCATTGGTGCAGGACCTCACATGCCCTTTCAGCAGCTTTCAGTGTTTTGAGGTGGATGCTAGCTGCCAACAGAGGGATTCCACTGGGCTCTGCATCCTGAAGAAGGATATTGAAAGTGATGACGGCAAGGCCAAGTAATTATGTAGGCAGTAAAATTTATTAGTCTCTTTACCATGGCTCTGTCCTCTGGGGACTCTTTGATATTTACCAATATGTCCAAGTACCTCCCAGAACCTTTACCCTGAGAAAGATGAGCAATTATTTTTTTATTCCTTCCTTAACTAGATGTCAATTTTTACAAAGCAGGTAAAAATTACAGGTCTCTTGAAGTTCCCTTTGCTCTGCTCTGCTTTTCTCTGCTTTTCTCTTCTGGGCTCAGAAGCTGGGAGGGTGTGGAGCTGCTAGGCACCAATAGTTGTATGAACATTGTTCTGTCAAGATACCAAGCTAAAAAATATTTTCACAGAGCTCTGAAAATAAGCAAGCAAATAGAAAGCAAGGGAAGAAACTGGTTGGGAGAGGACAAGTTCAGCACAAAGTGCTGCTGTTAGAGCCACACTTCATGCTGTGAAGACACTTTGTGCTTTGGGTGAAGCTTTGGTCTGCCAAAATAACTGTCTGTCTCCTTCCCAACATTGTGGAGAGTTTTTGACTGAAAAACAGTTACACCTATGGGTGCTTCTCTCCTGCTGTAAAATAAGTTATAATAATTTTTAAAATTCTCTGAAAAAAATTCTTTATTCCATCAGCCTTCCATTATTTATAGACTGCCTTACTTTGGAAGACAGCTAGAATAGAAAAGTTTAATATAAAGGCATGAAGAAATATGTATGTAATTTTGAATACAGATTGTGAATACATATTTAACTGTATTATATTATACGTATTAGGTTGAATATATAAAGGGTTATATAAAGCCCCAGCGGACAGGGCCCAGGGCCCAGATCCCAGATTGAAATATTTTGAAATAGTGGCCACATATTTATTACTCATAAGGATAATGTCTTTTTCTAAATGGTCAAATTGAAGAGAATCACTCCTTCAAATAAACAACTAAGCCCACACATTTAGGAGATGTGGTTCTTGTCATGTCTGGGATAATACTAGAGAAGCAAAACAAAATTTGCCTGGACATCTGCTGCTTGAAACCTCCCTGCAGCCAGGGTAAAGGACAAGCAAGCTTTACCCATCAAGGTGGGAAAGTCCTTAATGTTTCTGCTGCCTGTCTTTGGATGGGTTGACCAAGGGATTGCTTGGCTCTCATGGGTGTGCTAATAGGCAGCATTACCTATGTGAAGGAAGCCCCCGCTGCAGAGAAGGTGATGGGGACTTTCCCCACTCCCAGCATCTTGATCCCACCCAGAGCAGATCCTGGAGCTCCTGAGGTCAGGGCACAAACCACAGTCTCCCCAGGAGAGGTGACTCACTGCGAGACATTGCATGCTGAGAGGCAAAGCTAACAAATGCCACTCTGGGAAAGGAGGGCGGATGTGCAGTGGGTGGCAGACACCAAGCAGCTCACCTCCCTCTGGGGACAAGAGACGGGGGCTGAGGTGGCTGCAGTGTTTCCAGCACTGCAAGGACATTCGGATCATGCTGAAGGAAAAGACGCCCACTCACCACCATAACCAGGGGCTCTGCAGAGATGGGTAAAACATCTCCCTGGGGTCAGGACTTGCTTTCACCAAATGCTAAAGCCCAGACAGGAAAATTTCATTATTCTTCTATGAGTGTACTTCATGGCTGCTGCTGCAGCTGAGAAAGCTCCTGAGCAGTGGGCACATGGTGGCAAAGCTCTCCTTCTAGCTCCAGGTTTTAGTCTGCTTCCAGCCTCTGTGTGATGGGCTGGTGGGCCAGCCTGAAGTCATGTCTGTTTTGTGTGTTCCCTTGCTCCTAGACCCTGCCTAGTGTGGTGCTGGGAGAGTGCCCCCAGGATAGCTGGACTGAGATCATTGTTGTTATCAGGGAGGTCTGTTTGGCCCAATTAAACACCAGTCCCCAACAGATGCTGTAGAAACAGGGGAGTTCAAGACTGTAGAGAAGAACTGAGTAACATGAAAGCCAAAAAGTAGATGTTTCTGTAGATCCTTCTGCCTGATTTCCTGCCTTTTTGACATAAAAACTTAGCAAGAAGGTGTTTAAAATGCCAGTCATGCACTTGTTCAGTTTGTGATGCCTGGTGTTTCAGAACAATGGGATCCAGCTCACACTGTTGCAGTGTGTACATACAGCTCAGGGGAAGGGCAATTCCACCTCTGCTCATGAAAGATCTTGTCACGGCACTTGGACCGAGATGAGCTGACAGGGTCCCACAAAGATGAGTGACTCTTCCACTTCAACCCTTGCTCTGGACAAGAAACGTACATTGTGCATCTTGTACAAAACTGTAAGAAATTATTCACTTGCTGAGAAATCAGGAACTGAAGATCGAGGCAACCAGCTGATTCCACCTGGTACTGCAAAATTGGAAATAGGAAACTGTTGCTGTGTTTTGGGGAGTATCTCCTGGCCTTTTCAGCATGGGACCACGCATTTTAAGTGAGGGCAAGATGCTGAGGACCAAGTTGTAAAATGTGCACTCGTCTTTCCCTGGGTGCATGTACAGGGGAGGTTAGCTATGAGCACTGTGAGATCTGGTCCTGCAGCTGCTGATACATATAGACAAAAAAGAAGATGCAAATTTCTGCAGCAGAAATGGTGGGATCAACACACAGCTGAAAAACTGAGACAGGCAGCATGCCCATTACATCCACGGATTGAAAGTTGTATGCAGAATAAGGCACTGCATGAAATCTGCCATTCACCTCATGAGCTGCCAAGAATGGTATTAAAAAAAAGCATAGGCTTGAACATGTTATGGGGCTTGGGATCAGATTTTCTAGGTTCCCGTGGAAAATCAAACCAGCATTAGTTTAATTTTCCAGCCCATCTAGGGTTTGGTTAAAGAAGCATTTTCCACGGCTCTGTTCTCTGGCCAGGAGCAGAGCGGCAGATGTGCAAAGCTGCAAAGCTGAAAAGCAGTTTCCGAGGCATCTCCCGAACACAGCATCCTGCTGGCAGCTCTGAACACAGCTATCGCTTCATTTCCCTCTTTGCTGAACTCTAGAAGGAGTCACACTTCCCTTGAGGCATCTTTCTAGGACTGCTGTAAGAAGCTTGAGTAAAGGAATAGGCAGTGTATAACCTCCTGTATTTTACTTTTTGGTGCTACATCAGGACAAATCTCTGCTGTTCAGAAATGAATGCTGGTTCCCTGTAGTGGAAAGGGCAGGGTAGGGAGAGGAGTGTTGAGAGAAAGGGCTGATCTAGGGGAACAGAAAATGTTTTTAAGCCCTTCTTCCCTCATCTTGCTTAGACACCCTTATTTTTCTTGTAATGGGCCACATCTCTTGCCTGGTTTCAAGTGCTCCAAAGTCTGGCACATCATCTCCATGCTGATTTCATTTCACTGGGCACCTTACAGTTTCAGTTTTACTTTACTTATTATTGAGTCAACCCCTTTCACCAAGACCTTTTATTTATGATCACCCTGTCAAAGAAAGAGAGAATAGAAAACTGTTTCAATTACTGTAGAGAACTTTCCTTCCTGAGAGCTCTGATCTTGGAAACTTAGTGGAGGCCACACTGGCAAAAGTTGTTTTCTCCAGG
This sequence comes from Machaerirhynchus nigripectus, assembly GCA_013397975.1. Classification (NCBI taxonomy): domain Eukaryota; kingdom Metazoa; phylum Chordata; class Aves; order Passeriformes; family Dicruridae; genus Machaerirhynchus; species Machaerirhynchus nigripectus. Next base: position 1,485,610 of record VZRQ01004652.1, on the reverse strand, counting down.
CCTGAGCCCTGGGGTCACCTGCTGTTTCTTGTGGCTTTAGGGAGAGGAAAAATCACCTCACGCTTCTGCTCCCATAGCTTGGTATCCTTGAAACTGTTTCGGTTTTCATTTTTTAACAGTGGTAAAAGCTATTGATCTCTTAGGATGAATTCGTAGGATTGGTTCATTTATGCATCCAATGTCTCAGCAGAGACATTAGTTTGACACTTGGGAAAATGAAGAATGGAAGTCTTTCCCTTTCTGTGTCAGCTAGAAGGAGCTCAGAGAGGATGGGAAGAGCCCATGGCAGCACACTGGTGATTTCTTGCATGGTGGTGTGTCATATGCATGGACCAGGAATCCCTGGTACTTGCAGAGGGAAGTATGAGGGGGTTCCACAATCTCCTTGAACCTGAAGTGTGAGGGGACACTGAAAACTCGAAAATACAATCCTCCTTTAAAGTCACACCAGGGCCTACTGTAGTAGTAATGGCTCTGTACACGATTCATGTGCCGGTCCCTGTTGGTATCCAGGACAGATTCCCATAAGGGGAACAAACCTTGCTCTCAAACCCTTGAGGCTGTACTATGCAGCCAGACTCTTCCTGAACCATGGACTTGGATCTGGTCTTAACACAGCCTCAGAACCCACCTTCGTCAGTGCCAGAGGATGTCACTTCTGGCTCAGGCCCACAGGAGTATTTCTGAAGCCAGTGTTGCTCTGCCAGATATTTTTCTTCCTTATTTTAATCAATGGTGAGGAAGTTGAGGAAAGGTTTCATTCTTTTCCACTCCTTGGGAGTTTTGTAACTAGTCACAATGCCAAGTCAGCCACCTTGTTTGCACAGCCTACCCAGAGTCACTGAGAAGCTAAATACATTCAAAAAGAGAACCGTGAGAATGTTCTGTTCATTCTGGGGATCCTTTCTGCAAGAAATGTAGGAGTGAGCCTCCTAGCCAAACTTGCAGTTCTGCTGGGTCATCATCCCCAGTACAGACCAATACAGATGTTTTACAGGAAGGAATTATTTTCTTCAGCAAACCCATTAAGAAGACTTTGGCTTGAGCTCAGAAGGTTTTATATCCTTTCTGTGCCTCTTAGATGCCTATGTTCTTTGCCTAACAGATATACTGGTGAATCCTGGGGAGAGGTAAACAGAAGAGATAAAGACTCTGAAGCTCAGAGCTTGTTTGCCTGGTGTCTGTTTAAATGACATACAACAAAGCTTTATTAGCACAAAGCAGCAAGGCCTGCATGTGGCCAGAAATCTCTCCTGCCTGTTGTCTCTTGCACAGCCCATGCACTCACTCTTTATCCCTGGTTTATACAGCTGGTCTGAGGACCACCCCAGGTAACAAAGAAAACATCAGCTCTTGAAGGATCTGCTGGGAATAGAAAGATGTCGTATTATTTACCCGTCTGGATTTATGCATGTGTGTGTGTGTTTAACAAGGAACCCGGTGCCTGCTGGACTCCTGAGGCTGGAATTTATACAGGCCAGCATTTGGCTGCTGCAGTTTATCTTGAATGCAAGAATAATAAACTCAGCTGACAGGATGATGTATGCAAAGCATCTTCTCCTCCCACGGCGTGTGGTAGAGGTGTCTGGTTTGCAGGGAGTCCTATTATTAAGTGATTAGCCTTGCGACATTATCAATATCAGATTGCTTAGGGGCTTTGTGGGATCAGCAATACAGTAGGACTTGGTGTCCATCTGTCCTGGTGGCAGTCAGACACAGATGGTGGTGTGACAGCACTACCTGTGTAGGTGAAATAGATGTGTGGGTTTGTCACATGAAGGCTCCCAGAGATATTTGCAAAAGAAAACAAAGTTGCGCCTTTCTTATCATAGTTCCGTTATGAGATAACTTCTGCTACATTGTTTTAATGGCCCTCTTTGTCTTGTCCTTCCTTGTCCTGCTACTGGCTCTCATTCAGCAAGAGCAAAAACAAAAACATCCCAAGCACCATTGAATATAGTATTTTCTTGACTTTTCAAGCAAGGCTGATTTATTCACCCCTAATTAAGTTTCAGCATCCGGGCAGCTCCAATCTCCTCTTTGTGCTTCTGCCAGTTCAGATGGTAATTTTGAGATCCTAGGAAGCCTGGAACCTTGGATATTTTTTCAACGCCAGAAGAAGATCCTGAAAAGACCATAAATAACCAGCTTGCTGTACTGAGTGTGTTTCACCCTGAATAATCATTAAGGCCCACATGGCCAAAGGCAGATCGAGTACTTCAGGGGATTTGACAGTAACTGTTTAAACTGTGTTCTGCTCACATCATAAATAATGCTCACCCATTGTATAATGCAAAAAGTCCTTCATGGCCACACCTCACTGTGTGTGTTTCCTCTTGTCGCTACTTTTATCTTACCCTAGCTGTGACACCAAAATCCTGTGGGTAAGGGCCTGCTGTCGCAGTTCATTATAGAAATTTACGGTGTTGTATACTTGAGTGATTACAGTGGATTGTATATCTGTGGCAATTATTAGTCCCTGAAGTGCAACTGCTCCCATGATAAAGCATGACTCTTAGAAGAAGGAATATTAGGCCAAGTACAATCAGGCCAGACTGGTGCTTGTAAGAAAATTTGGGTCTAATCCATCATGTCCACATGGAGCGGGCTGGAGCCTAGATTCTAAAGCCTTTCTAATTCCCTTACCTCCCAGTAAGTCTTTGGTGTCCTGTGGGACAGGCTAAGAGTTGATCATGTGTTCCTGGGAGGTAGAGCTTTTAATCCTGTGATTTGGACATGTAAGCAGACACTTCCTTCATCCCACCCATGTCAAAAGTGAAGAAAGAAATGGTTGCAAAGAATCCAGTCCACTCCTGACTAAAATGTTCTTGTGCTGGCTGTCTGTACTGAAGGCCAAGTCTCTCTAAGCATTGTTTTCAAGCTTGGAGCAGCTTGCAGAAATTCATAAAGCAGTTGTGGAGAGCTGCAGTAAGACCACAAACCTACACTATTCTGGAAGAGAAAGGCTTGAAAACTTGAACACTGACCCCACTTCACAAGGGTAGTTTCACCCAAACAGTGACACTGGCTTGCTTGTTACTGGTGTCTGACACCTCTCTAAGTGGGCACACTGGCTTGCTCCTTTGTGTGGATCCGTTGTGGAAGCTCTCAAGTCAGGGCACTGGTTTGGCTTGTCCAGGACTTCGCAATCCATAGATAGTGTTTGAGTATGGAAACTTTCCTGCAGTGACAAGAAGACACTGCTATCTAACATAGAATATTACATTGCCTAGAAAGCTAGAAGGTCAGTTCAGGTATCTGAAATCCCTTGCTCTCTGTGTTGCTTTGCACTTCTCAGACATGAGGGAGAACCTACAGTACTACCTATCCTCTGCCTAGGAGGACATATCTTTTTGGAAACAGGACCTGGTCCACTGAGGTCAGTGGGAAGTCATCCATCTGTTCCAATCAGCTCTGAATTGGGTCCTGGAGGGGCATCATGCAACTCAGTGATGTTACCCAGATCCTTCATTTGCATTTTGTCTTGTCCTCTGCTTCCTGTTATCTGTTTTCCCTCGAGGAGACAGATTTATCCTAGCAATTTAGAAAATATCTTCTGCTTCTTTTTTCTTTTTTTTCCTGTGAAATCCCTTGTACTATTTCTTCATCCCCTGACTTCCTCTGCACAAAAACCACCTTTGCTTTTCCTTCAGCATGTTTGCCCCTAAACCATCCAAGTTTCAAACCATCATTTTCAAATAACCAGCTTCCTAAGCAAGTCACAGTGTTGTTTTTTCCACAGTAAACTCCAAAGAGCAGAAGTTAGCTGATGGGGCAGGATCAGCACCACTTCTCTGTTGGTCTGGGTTTGTGCCATCATATATCATACTTGGCCCTGAGTGTGGCATCGCACTCCCCACATCGCCCACCCCACATCTTGCAGGGATGGAAAACGAAGCAAGAGTTTTATCTGAGCTTTCAAATATTTTGCATTGTGGGCGGCTTGGAGCAGATCGCATCCTAATGGACTGTTAGGCCAATTTGGGCTTGCTAACTGCCTTTGTAAGGATAAGAAATGAGCTGGGACAGAGAGGAGCAAAATGCTTTGGAATATATATTTCATTCTCTGCTAGCACTTCTGTGGAAAAGCCAAAACGGATATCGCTGTCACTCAAATTTCCCTCCTGTTGTTTACTTTATCATCCCTGCCCTGCAAGGCCACTCTCACAGTGCGTGTGCAAGCGTCCCACTCTGCTGACCTCGTGGAGATATGGTAGCAGGCACCCAGCAAGGCTGTGGGCCTCCTTTTTCCATGGGGCATACATCCCAGGGAGCAGATGGGGACTTGGGCTGACACTGTTTGCTTCATCCAGTGAAGTGGACACCACGCATGGCCTCTGTGGGCAGCAGGAACGAAGCTTTGCTCCTTGTAACTTCAGGAAATAATCTACATCAGTAGAGCATTGGAAGGGTTCNAGGAACGAAGCTTTGCTCCTTGTACCTTAGATTATTCTAAGGTATATCCTTGTACCATAGATTATTTCCTTGTACAGGAAATAATCTATGTCAGTAGAGCACAAGGAAGGGTGTCTGGTATACAAATGCAGACATTTTGCTCTATCACCTCCAGGTTAGGCCCACCACATGGAAATTTCACTGTAGTCAGCTGAAGGGACCCCGTACTGTTAGGAGCCCAAATCCCACAGTACATGGTCACAGAAGGGAGCAGCCAGCGGCAGCAACAAAACATGGACAAAAATGTCATGTGTGTTTGTGTGCAGCAGAGAGACAGGACGAGAAGCCTGTAGGAGGAGATCGTGAAGCTGGGATGATGGCCATAATATGCAGGGTCTAGGTGGAGCAGCTTCAGGGAGAAGGAGTAGAAAGGGACTATAGCCTTACTCCCTCTAATTGCAGTCACAGAATGTGATTTTGCTTTGCAAAGGGCCAAGAGGTGCCTGTTGATAACTTTGCAGCCTTCTGAACTTTTCTCCCCTTTTCCCACCATGACTTTTTCAGCATCTTGATCACCACACAGTCTGGGGAAACGATACATGCACATCCAGAAGCGTATTACCTCCTGAAAGCAGGACAACTGTCTCCACTGCTCAAAGGGAGAAGGTGGGTGTAAAATAGTTTACATGTTTCAGCCTGGCCAGCCACGAGATGTGTAACTGCAGCACAACCACATCCTCATTTGACAGCATTCCCCATTTGAATTGTTCTGAGTGCTAAGAAGAAAAGAATTCATGTAGCTTCCTGTTTCTCCTACATTTGGAAATATTTTCCCTTCTTGGAGCTGATTTAGCATGCTGGACTGCTCCTGCACAGGCCAGCATAGTGTGGAGAGAAGCAGGCGAACACAAAGAAATGGAAAGAAGTTTTCTCCTCTCCTAGTTGGATTCTGATTCTTGCATGCCCTAGGTAGCACTAGGGTTTTGGAGATCTCCACTGGAAACAGGAGTGCTTTACCCAGGCTGATCCATGTTCAAATAATTTACTGCGTATTAAAAACATTTTAAGTATTAAAAACATTTTGGAAAATGCCATTCTGAGCCTTTTAATTCATACGATAGCTCCAAAATATATTTGCAGTGTTCTGGGGTTATGGAAACAACATTCTTTTCTTAAGTTTCTGGGTATGCTGGATATTGTGGGTCCGTGCTGTGCAGAGGGCAAGCACAGGTGGTGCTGGATGCACCACTGATCTTCATGGAGTTCCAGTCACCACCAGCTGCACAGTCAGGGAGGTGAAGAACAAGCAGCTGAGGGACTCCAAAAATTTCTGCTAGTTTGCTGCTGCCTTACAGGTGTCTAGCAGAAACTCTGGTCAGAATCCACCTCTTGGTGCCTGCCCATCTTGTTCTTCCAAGGAAACCTCTTTTAAATAGGTGTTTTCCCTTCTCCATCATTAGAGAGATATCTGAAGAGTTGCACTTACCTTGCTGGAAGACTTGCAAATCAGTAACTTGCACTCTTGACTGCTCTTGCCATGTTTCAGATAGGGGATTGTCTGGGGACAACCTGGTGCTGAAGATCCTGAATTGTGCTTTGGATTCTGTTTGGTTCTGTTCTTGCCAACTCTGCCTTCTTCATAACAATTGTTTAATGCACGGCATATAACAATTGTTTAATGCACGGCATATTCTCAGTGGTGAATCAAAAGATGGGGACCAGGGCCTTCCTCCCTCCTGTCTACCAGGTGGATTATCCTAAAGCTTGGCAGCTAGGCTTCCCTCCAGATGCCAGAAGGCATGGGGTTAAACCTTCCCCTGGAAGGCAGACAACAATATGCAGCTCTCTTCCTTGCACACTCACCACTCTTATAAACCTCAATTACAGTATGGGCAGCCTCCCCTCTCAGTTGTTCTTTTGCATGAACTCTTTGGGACATTTATCCTTTGAGCAGAAGTGAATGGCAAGTTCTGGGTCCATCTCCTAGGCTGGGCCATTTGAAGTCCATCCTCAGGAGAGGGGAAAATGCATAATCAAGGCCAAAACTTGCTGACTCACAGTCCTTCTGTCCTCTCTGAAACCAGGCACACAGTGCCAATTCTGCCCTTCACTGCTACTTGCTCTGAGTCAATCAGTGGCTGGGTGCCTCCTCAGTGACCTTTTGAAGATGGGCACTCTCCCACTGTCTCTTTAACCACCAGAAGTCCATCTGTCCCCAAAGCAGGGAAGATGAGTCACCTGAGGATCCCAAGGAGAAGCTACGCATCTCCTGTCCAAAATCAACACCTCTCCCTATCCTCTGCATCTTTTGTGCATGACTCTACACTCTTGCTGGGCATAAAAGCCTTCCTGTACGCACTGGCTGGGGTGAGCTCATTGCCCACTTCCCTTCCTTGGGTGGCCTTTTCTTCTAGCTGCTTGCAGTACTTTAGCTGACAGAATGCCTCCAGCTCACTCTCGTCTTGCAAGCCTGCAGCTCCCTTGCTTGGAGGCAAGCAAGGGAAATCACACAGTCATAGTGTGAATGTTTGGAAAACATTTATAGAAAAGGGAGGGAAAGGCAAGTCAATATTAATAAATTACAGAAAGATAGAACATCTGCATTAAATTATTGCAAACTCAAGTGAGAGTGGAAAGCTAAACAAATAAAGAGAAAATCATGTTAAGTTGGAAGATGAGTAATAGAAAAATTCTCCTTCAAAGTGCCACCAGTTAGCCTTTTTGTACAGCACTATATACAAACAAAACTAATGGAGATATAACAGGGGTCAGAAGGCTCGATGCAGCTGTCTAACAGCTGTCTGCCCTGTTTATTTTGCTCCCTTCTGACTCTATATTATTTTATGGCTTGGATAAGTGCAGTGCAAAGAGAGAGACCCTGAAGTTTGGGTTGTCTTGCCCTATGAAGGTGGCCAGATGATGGACTAGATGAAGGTAGAGGTCCTATGCAGGCAAGGACAATGAAGTAGGTACATGCACACAGCAAGGGTTTAGGAATGGTCTTGGAGAAACCCTGTGGCAGTCAGGAAATTTGAATGCCAAGGAGCTCAGCAGCTCCTGGCCTATGAAAAGAACACCATTTTCTTTTGTTCTTCTAATTCTGTTGCCATATCTACTCCCAGTTGGGTGTGATGGGGCACAGAGGTGGAAGTAGATGACTTTCAAGTGTCCTTTCCAGGCATGGGACTTGATGCCTCATATATTGCCTTTGTTCAGGGATGTGACTGAACAAGAAGTTCGAGTTAGCATACATACCAGTGGGAGAGAGGCTCAAAGTGTGATAGACTGTTTTTCTCTGTCCTAAAGCAAGATCAACCATACCATTACTAATAAAGGTACTTGCTTATTGGTCCTAAAGACATTCTGAGATGGCTACTTCTTATCTTCCTCAGGCAACCCTATACTTGCTACTGGAAGATTGTTTTGAATGCATGAATTGCTTTTCTTGTAGTAATGTAGACCCAAGGATTTCCTATGTCTGTACAATTAAAACAGTAGATCCCTTTTATTTTCAACAGCCATCTGCTTGTTGAAAGTAAGTTATCATTTCTCCTTCAGTTTTCCTTAAACAACCGTGATTCTTTTAGTCTTTTTCCATACACAGCATTTTTTACATTTCAAGCAGTTCTTGCTCTTCATTTTTGTGCAAATGCCTCCTTAAGTTTAAGGAATAAAATTTCAGTGAAGGCCTTCCTTCTACTAAGTAGAGTGCAGTATCACTTTTCATGATGTGAAGGCTTGAATTTCTGTTTGCTCACTCCCATGTGATAATTTGCCTTTTCCATACCAGCCTGCCATTGCTGTTTCAGGTTCAGCTAACCCACAAATCCTTTGCTCCAAGAGACTCCTTTCTAATCAAAATATCCTTCTGCATTTTTAGCATCATAAAATTTACTACGTGTGCAATCTCCAGAGTCTACCTGAACTTAATCCATTGATCTTGCTCTGTCATCCCACGTGCCTTTTTCAGACTATTTCTTCAACATGTTAAAATCATCTGGAGTGAGATATTTTGTTGAGATGCATGGTAAAGCAACAGCTTTTCCTCTGTGTGTAAAGTCTTGTTTTCCTAAATACTCCCAAGGCTGTGCTTTTCCTACTTAGCCTTAAATCTCACCTATTTTTCCTTGGATTGCCTGTGCTAATTGCATCCTCACATTTGGCCATTTTAGATGCAATTTAAAAAGATGTGAAACACTTTGATCTTCTCATTGTAATCTCTCCATTACCTTCCCTCTTCATGGAGTAATGAGCTAATATTTTCCTCCATCTTCTTTTTAGTCAATGATTGAATTCTGTTACCTTTGTTGTCTCTAGCTAATTTAATTTCAAATTTCCAGACCTTGTTTTACATGGCTATGCTCATACTCATCCTTGGACATCTGGTTTTGTTTCTACTTGTTGTGGTTCCTTATTGTCTTTGAGATCAATGAAGAGAAGTCAGTGTTTTTCATTTCTAGACTTTCTTCTGCATCTGAATTTCTGCCTTTAGCATTGTTTTTTTGGGGAACTACCAACTCTCTCTAAGTCCTCTGTTTCTTGTCAGTTTCCCAAGCTTATTGAAGTCTGTCTGTCTGAAATCCATTGAGTTGGGTTTTCTTCACTTCAGACTTGCTTCTCCAAGAACCATAAAATATACCTTTCATGGTGACGCCCATCCACACTGCCTTCCACCTTCCCTTTCCTACACTGCTCCCGCCTTGTGCCAAGACTCAAACCCAGAGGACCTTTTACTTCAATTCCTTTCTGGGTCTTCTGAATACAAACAAAAGTTTTGATAAGTCTGTGCCATAAAGGTGCTGAAGATTTTTTAAGCTGATGAATTCTGTTTGTTTAACAAATGTCTCTAAATGTAACTAACATCTTCCAGTTCCCACAAGACCTGTGCTTCAGACGTCTCTGTTAGTTACTCTCAAAGAGCCTTATACACCTAATCTTCATGAACAGATGCCCTTTAATAGACTCCAAACAACTCCAACAATGTGTCATGGTTTGACACAGCCGAGCCCCAAGCACACAAAATCTTATTTGCCTCTGCTGTAATTAAGCAGTTAAAAGGGGAGAATTAAAACTTCAGTTCATAAGGTAGGATAAGGATTATTGAGGAAAACGGAAACACCTCAAGGCAAGACAGGTCCAGACTTAAACAGTTACATTATAAAGAGGATTTATTACTAACAGAACTAAAAGTAAAAAAAAAATAAGAAGAAATTAAAGCAAACTCCCAGAACAACCCCTCTCTTCCAGCACCCCCTCCTTCCCACCAACCTGTGCAAGGGAAAAACAAAACTTGGGGTTTGATCAGTGCTGCATTTCCTAAGAGTCTCTCTTATATTTAAGGAAAATGAGTTTCTTCTGCTTTAATGTGGTTTTCAAACTGTCACCAGCAACAGTCCGCCTGGAAAAGAAATCTGCTGAGGTGGAAAAATATCTCTCCTGTGAAATCTTACAGTCTTCTCACACAGCAGTTATGGGTCATAATAACATAGGGTTTTAGTCTTTTAAGGATGAGTTATCCCAGTCTGAAAGCAAAGGCTCTCTTCTTCAATCTCTAAAGGCCTTTCACAACATCTATATAACCTAGCATAGCCACTCTTCCATCTTCATGTGGATTTTTCATCCCCCCATGTACTGTACTGAATTATAGAGAAGTAGCTTGTAATATTACAGTCTTTACCACGACTTGCAAGACGAATTTAAGTTCCAAGCTGGAAGCACCTCCGCCCTCTTTATTCCCGCCACCATCTTGGCTTCATCCCACATGATCTCACCCTTCCCCTCTTTCTGACCTTGGAGTTGCCATGTTCTTTTCCCTCACGTGGCTTACTTTTCTTTTCTTTCTCCTGACTTGGAAGAAAAAGTGGCCTCGTTGGCTGTGTATGGTGTTCTTCTTTCCGTTCGGCGCGAGCTGTGCGGGCTGGGAGGAGGCTCCCCTGACCCCCGCCGGCTTCGCACGGGGCCACAGCAGTTTCAGTTGAAATCTCGGCCTCGCTGTTGATTACGGCTGATCCCGGCTGCATGTGGAGCCGGGATGAGTTTTCCCCCATTGGAAAATTTTGCGCCATTGGGTTAGTAACTTGTCCATCAGGTAAGTTTCAACGTACTGCACAATGGTGTCCTATATCCGTCTTTGCATACTTTCAGCAAGGCTAACTCCATCTGTCTTCCGGATTTCAGAACAGGCTTATACCTACAGGGCTCACAAAGCGACACCTCTTTTATGTCTCTGCTGTCCATTTTTCTTGAATAAGCAGCATCCTTTCCTGTCAGCATTCCAGTCATATGAGTGATCTGACCATGTTTCTGTGATTTCAGTGAAGCTGTAATCTTGATCCTATGTTAAAACTCCCAGTTAGAATAAAAATAGTGTTTATTAAATGCTGATTTCACCATACTGCTTTCATTACTATGCCAACATCTAAGACTGATGCATTATTCTCTTATTTCTTCTGTGGCATTGTGACAAAAAGCATTTTCCTTCTTAGTTTTAAGGTCTTCCTCTAGTTTGCTGTGCTGTCTGTGTGCACACACGATGATCATGTGGTTTTGACTCCCTGTACATTGTCCTTTTCCTGAAACATCATGCCATAGGTAAAAAAGAAATGTTTTTTGAGGCTCAAACATTATTTTACTCTTTTTGTGGGTACTGGTGCTTAGGACACTACTCTGAAGTCTTTCAACGCAGCATTTGTTCTCAGGAATCATGAGTAGTGACTCCTTCTCTAAATTAAAAGCAGTTGCTTAAAATTACATTTGTCTCAGTTCAAGAATGAGATTTCAATAATAGGAACAAGTTGAGGACATAAATACATCACTAGGAATAAGTGAAAATTAGGAGGAAAGTGCCTATCTTGCTAAGCAAAATTTGATCTGTTTCCTATAGACTAGAAAGATACACAGCTCTTTCCATTCCTTAAGTTGGATGGGGATGTATCATCCCATGCCAGCAGGAATGCTCACTTCATCTACATGCAAGAGTTTTTCCTCACCTTGGTGACCACACAGCCCAAACTCAAAGTTCTCAGCAATAACACAAATGGAGAGAATTGTCAGTCATGGGAATACTTCAACACATTCTGTGTTGCCCAGAAATTTAAGAGACCATCTGGAATTAGTGTTGAATATTTTTGCTAATGACCTCATGATGGAATATTGAGAATGTTTATTAAATTTGCAGATGACACCAGGCAGGGATTAGTTGTGAGTCTGGTAAAGGACAGGATTAGAATTCAAAATGATCTTGCAGAACTGAGGAATGGTCTAAAAAAAAAATTAAATAGAATGCAATTCAATAAGAACCCACGCAATACATACATTAGACAGGAATAGTCATCAGCAGCATAAGCCCATAATGACAATTTTTAGAAAGTTTGCACAAAAAAGACTGAGAAGAATTCTGGCAGATCACAGAAGTTGTCAAATGAGCCGACTGTATCATACTTCTTCGAAAATGTCAAATATTATCCTGGGATATATAAATGGGAATAGATCTTAGATGATACATTCTACTCAGTCCTGGCAGGGCCTCAGGGGCAATATATGGTCCTGTTTGGGGCACTGCACTTATGAAAACATACAGGGTGTTTGGAGAAAGACAGGACAGGATCATAGATGCAGAAGTCTGGAAAAATGGGAATGGCAGAGAAAGTTTGCATGGAGGCTGTTTAACAGTGGAAGAGGCATTAAATAAATTCTGGATAAACAAAGCTTCTACAGAAAAGGAAACTGCCTGTTCTCCCAGCCTGAGAACTAAAAGACATAAATGCGACAGGAAAAATGCAGATCAGGCATTCTGAAAAACTTTCCTGCTGGTCAGAAAAGTGGAAGGAGTTTTCTTGAAAAGAGATCTCTGGAAAGAGATGCTGGAAGGTCTATAGACGTGGATGTTCAGCTAAGAAGAATTGTTGGTATAGAAAGATTTGGACAGCCTCCCCAAAAGGCCTGGCTAACTGAATGCACAACTGTGGCCTACTAACCAGAGATATAGTAACATTTTAAACAAGGAAGTCAAAGAGAGTTATCCACTTCTATTCTGTCTGGAACCTAAACAACTTTGGGGCATGCTCCCTCTTGAAAAAAAATCAGACATTGTTCCTACATGCTCAAAATGGGTATTCCCACTGCACCAGGAGCCTGTTGTTCTCTGTCACTTGGAGATGTTTGACAATCTCTTGCTCAACAGCTCCTCAGGTATGCCTGTGTGGAAGGCACCCACTGGGCTGCAGTTCACTGGGGCAGACCGCAGCTTTCCCCTCTCTCCCCGAAATGCTGATATGACCAGGGATCAGGGCAGGAGTGAGACATGGCAGCATATCAGCACCTGCTCCCACCTGTGTGCAAGCATACAGGCCCCTCATTTCACCCTTCTCCCACCTTCCTGTCTCCAGGGGGACTGAACAAGCAAGGGCTCAGCACAGGATGCAGAGGAGCATGTCCCCCAGTGCTGAGGGACCATCTTTCCTTACGCCTTACCCAGTGTGGAAGGCAACAAGGGGGGTAACACTGCTCTGCCAGGAAGGCACACCACTGGAAAGGTCATGATCTTGGGAATCAAGAGAGCAAGCAGTAGCCTGATCACCTTTAGTTGAGTAAGACCTGGATTTAGGGCACTGGTGATTCAGAGATGGTGTCATCCCAAATGGAGTTTAGGTTTGCCGTTCCTTTATTTAAAGTTATCACCTCTGCATTGGTTCTGTTTGGCTTTCAATGATGTTCCAAGTACGTAATTTTAAATTCCTATGATTCATATTATCCCTGACTAATGGTGCCCACAATGGAAAATTCTAGGAGTTTCGTGATGAAAACCATATTTAGTGTTAGTAGTATCCATATATAGTAGGGACTCGCAGTAATAAAGTGAACGAAAAGAAATATGCTGGTAAAGATCAGAAGTGGAACCTCTAGAATGACACTTTTTCATGTGACATTTAAAGGGCATGCTAGAAATATTTTGGTGGGAGATCAAATAGCACCATTCTCCACATTTTGGTTTGATGTCTAATCATTCTTCTTGGTCAGGTTCTAGCGAGGAAAACCACAAACACACACAAAACATCTTCTGTTCATCTTCTGGTTTTGTACTTGAGGCTCCTCCTCCCACTTCAGTGCCAACCCCTCCCAGCTTCCACATCACCACAGGGTTATTAATCAATTGTGATATCCACATGACCTGCAGTTTCAGCTCTCTTTGGTCCCTCTACTGAACTATTTCTAATTGGCTAATCAGCTTATCCGGTTTGGCCCTTGATGCAAACCAGGTCTAGACATGATCTATTCCTGGGAGGCCCCTGGGTTCAAGGGGCCAATCTCACACCCTGTCCATCACTATTGTCAGCACGGTACCCTATCTCAAAGACATGCCAATGAACATTAGCGAGAGATTAAAATGACAGCCTTGGTTTTCTTACATGCCTTTTAATCATCGTAACATGCAGTCTAATGTTTCACTCTGTCTTCCTTTCCCTGCAAGAGCATGTTCTCAAGGAAGAAACCAGGAGGGACGAGAGTGGGTCAAAGACCACAGCAGGGTGAAAGCAGTGGAAAGGAATTAAAATGGAGGGTGGGGGAGGAGGAGACAAGAGACAAAACCCAAGTCAGAATCTGGCAGCCAGACACCGAGCAACAAGGCTGGAATATAAATTCCTTCATATGGGTCCTGTAGGCTGACATCTTATAGGTACCACACACATCACACCAGCGTGCCACCAACAAGTGCCAATGCTGGTGTCTACTGCAGGCTGCCTGACACCCACAGCTACACACCTGAAAGGTGGTTTTCACAAAGGCTGCACATCTAAACTAGTTCTGAGAAGAGCTGGGAGGCTTGGCTGCTCTGGAAACCAAGCTGCCTTTTTGAAATGCCTGCATATGGATTTAGTAGCTGGCTTTTAGACCTTTGGGTTTTTGACAAAGTCTTAGCCTGGTCATTTAGCTGTGACTTTACGCAATTATTGACCATTTACACAAACAACAATCAGAGGGCTGCATGCAATAGGATCGTGTCTGAATTCCTTCTTGGTCTCTCCGGCAGTGAATAGTTGGCGGCTCTTAAACAAAGCCCCATTCTCTCTGCAAAGAAGTGTCAGAGTAAAAGGCGGATGCTCCTAGATGAATATCTGCTACACAGGCAGGCATAAAGAAGGTCTCCCCGTGCCCCAGTTGAAGAGCTGTGTGGCTGTGTTAACAGCATGCACAACCAAAGTTAATGACCTCACTTGTCCAAGACTTCCTTGTGCTCGGCCAGCTCTGAATGCAGACAGAGCAAGTTCACACCTGCCTGCAAAACAGCATATGGACATCATCTGTAACAAACTTGCTCAGATGGTTCATTTCTAAGGGGCATTCAAACTTTTCCTGGATGTGTGTGTTTTTTCCTCTCTTAGTCATGCTTTTACTGAAAATTTTAGCTAGTGTAATACCGACTCCTCAGCTTTTCACTTCCTTGGTCCAAAACTATTTGGCTGGTGGGATGTGTGAATTCCTTTAGCCAACCAGTGGAGCATGTAATTAGCTCTATATGCACGAATGAATTACGCATATGTTTTGCTATGTGGCTTCAGCTGGTAACTAAGCATGAGAAGTTTCCAGCTAGAAAAGGAAACCAGTGAGAAAGTTAGGAAAGGCTGTCAAGTGGGCAGTGCACAGGACATCTCTGGTTTTCCTTGCTCCCTTTTTGCTACGTACCTGATTCTGCCTGCATCCTCGTATTTTAGGCTGTGCTTTCCATGGAATACATGTTCTTCAGAGAATGCTGGGAGCATACTGCAGGATGTGCTGTTTTCCATGCATCACATTCTGCTTTCACTCCGCATTGGGTCTGGATGATGTTTGCTGATCCAGTAAGGATTAAGCTCGGCCAGCTGCAGACATTAGCATGTGTCCTGCTCATCCATCCCAGACTGCCTGAGCAGGAGATGGAAGCAGACCCTTGCAATCACACCTGTCCTGTCTCTTGGCTGAGACGAGGTGTCCAGCTCTGTGTGGGTGTTGCTGAGGCTGTTGCATTGCACAGTTGAACAAGTTTGCTTGAACCGCTTCACAGTCCAGCTACATCACGTACTTGCAGAAAGACCCTCCTGCAAAGGCAGCTGTCTTACTGAACTGTTGTGCTGCTTTGCTCCTTTTTGTTGCCTGTTCAACAATTCTTTAAGGATGCAGGCCTTAAAGCAGGTCAGAGTTGAGAGAAGCTTCATAGCTGGTATGTCATTTCTCAGTCCTTTAGTACAGTACTCAGCTCATGTTGTGTTGGCCTTCCCTGAACAAGGGGAATGTAACCCTGCTGGTAGCACCATTATATTATTTATATAGCAAGTTACAGTGCAGAGTTCAGACTTCTTTTTTACATTTCTGGGTGGAAAAAATGATTAGAATGTTTTGCATAAGCAAAATTTATCCTGTCCATTTCAATAGTCAATTTTTGTAAAACGCCCTGGCATGTTAGAGCTATTATTTCTCTATATAAATAATAACCTAGTACACAGACTTCCCTCCTGTTGAAATCCACCCTAGTTTTTAAAGCAATAACATGCCCGCATGGAGTAGGATGGATGGAAACTAATATTTTCAAAGAGAGGATCTTTTAGCAGACTATCACATCTCATTTAATTTTATGGTAAGAGAAAGCCAGAAGTGGATTCAATGTAAATGCTGATGTGTTTCACTAGCGTTTCATACTGAACTGTGGCATCCAAGGACCAAACGAGGCCTTCTTGAAGCCAGCAGAAGTCTTTGCACCATTTCTCTGGTTCTCAGGCATCCAAATGAAAGCTATCCAGCTAGGCAGCACACTTGGCGCCTTTTCCTCTGACCTCCCGCTGAAATTGCACACAAGGCCACACATTTGGCAGATGGAGAAAGGCTGAACAGCAAGCATTTCGGCCTCTTACAGATGTGGTTAAATTATCTTAATGTATTTAAACAAAGTGCAGTGTCAAAGTAGCATAAATACCATATTTCAGCAAAATGGCTGCTTCTCCAGTGTTCTGCTTGCCGATGCCAAATGAAATACTTCTCACTGTTTATTCACAAAATTCTTTCTTGTCCACTGAATTTTCATATTGCTGGGCTGGGCCAAATAATCAGTTTCCTTTTAAAATAGAAAAACCATTAGTGCATTCCAATAGGCTTTTCATGTTATGCTAGAAACCCTTGGGAATGCAGTGTGATTAGCTTTCTTTTGGTCTTAATTATTGCTGATGGGAGCCTACCTGTGGGTAAACTCTGAAAGGCACACAACAGCCAGCCACGCACACCGAGGAGCTAAAGGAGGAAGCTTGAAATGTGTGGCAGCCGTTTGGTGTATTAGTGGCAATTCCAGCCTTCTTAAACAGGATACCCTTTGTGTTAAGAAACACACCTGCACCACTTCAAAGATTAATGGGCAATTTCTTGGCAGTACTTGTGGACATTTCAGTTGTCCATTAGGGTGATATAAAACCAGAGGAGAAATTTTTTGATCAGCTTTAACTGAACGGTAATCTCTTCTCCTTAAAGTAACTTAGGTTTCTTGGGAAACTCATAAGCCTCCTTGACTGCCTGGACAAAGAGTAAAGAAATGACAGAGGCCCCCTAAAGTATAAATCCTCCTCCATCCTCCTCCATTAGTCATGTCTCTTCTGTGAATGAGCTAACTTTAAAAAAAATCATATTACTAAGTATTTTATCAAAGCAAACATTTAATCAAAGTGAAAGGAAGAGATACTAGTCCCCTTCTGGAATGGGATGGAGACTGCCAAGACGTGTTTTAATTTCTTAAGAAAACAAACCATGTCAAACACTGGGTTTTAAGCAAGCAGATGCTCATTTATCATTCGTTTTGTCTTTGCACACACTTGGGATCCTGCTGAACACAAGTTTTCTGAGATGGAAATGACCATATGGCCAATACCTTAAAAATTAATTCAACATGCCCTGCCTCTCGTGCGCATCACATCCTTTAATGGTGCTTTTCTTCTTTTTTTTCAGTGTTGGACAATGGAAACAGAACAACCGCCTTTGTGAGAGTCTGGTTCATTGCAGAGACAATCTATGACTGATGCTGTGTGCTACCAGCAGAGTTTGGATACTTTGCAAAGGCTGTGCTTTCATGGCCCCAATTCTTTCAGAGGTTATCTCACAAAAAAACCCAAACAAAAAACCAGCTTTGCTACTGTTTTAGGTGTTGTGAGAGGGCCCGCAAGGAGTGGCCTGCAGCTGCCCCAGAGCTGTGCCGGTGTGCTCTAAGCGGAGCACTGGGTGTGTGGCATGCCAGAGATGGCTGGGGATGACAGCAGTTCCTGCACTCACCAGGTGTTGTGTGCACTCCTCATATATCACAAAACAGCTAAAGTTTGCTGACTAAGGAAAATGAGAGCAAACAAAATAGGGTAGCTCTATAAACTCAAACTCCTAATTTGCAGGTACAGTTACCACAGCCATTGAAGATTTACATGGTAAAGGCCACTTTGATTTCAGACAGGTTGTTTGTGAGCAAAATTAATGCAAGTGCAATTATGGCCATGGGTCCTGATGCAGTAAAAAAACATCCAATTGAACACAACTGATGACCATATACGTCATTGGACACTGTAGTTTTCATCTTCCTCATAAAGACTCAAGTGGCAGCCAGGAATCTGAAACACAGCTCAGTGACATCATTTATGGATACCCACTTTATCTTAGCTAGGGCAGGGTGTTTCCCTGGTCAGCAGCGTCTAAGTTTCTCTGTCTGTTGGTATCACACCTGTCCTGCCCCCTCTGCTGCTTGGTTCCTCTGCCTCCCCTCTGCCAGGGATCACTATTCACCCACTCATTTGCAAGGAACTGCCCTAAAGCTCTACAAGCAAGAAGCGACACTGGCAGGCATTAGGGATTCATTATCAGCATGGTGTACTGTGACTGGTCACACTACTGACATCTTTGACACCTTGTAAACCCAGCCTTTAAACCATCACATCCCAGAAAAATCATTTGCTGACCCGTGCTGACGCAAACAGCAACAGCAGAAGTACCTCAAGTCTGCATACACAGCTCACATGTTTGATGCTCTATATTATTAGATGCCACAGTACCAGTTAACTATAAATACCATGCACCCTGCATGTGAGACAGCTGTTCACCTGAGCCTGAGCCCTGAGTTAAGGGAGGAAGGATGACAGGAATGAGAAAGGAAGAGTAACTGTGTTTCAGCTCCCCTCTTGCCTGCTTCCAGAGGATGTGAGCCTCAGTTTCTCCAGATCCAAATATCTGAAGAAATACCTGCTGTCTGGAATGTTCCCAGAGAACTTCCTACCAGGCAAGTAACCAGACATTTGTCTTCCAAATAGCACTGAAAGCCCTGACTGTGGCTCCAATAAGGAATGAGTCATAACACTAGGGATAAGGGAATAGACTATTTCAGTTGGAAGGGACCTGCAATGATTATCTAGTTCAACTGCCTGGTTAATTCAGGGCTAAACAAGTTAAACCATGTTAAGAGCACTGCTCAAATGCTTAAGTGGCATTGACCACCCCTCTAGAAATCTTGTTCAGTTTTTGACAATTCTCTCAGTAAAGAAATCTTCCTAACATCGAGTCCAAACCTCCCCGATGTAGTTTTGAATCACTTCCATACATCCTATCTGTGGATCCCAAGGAGAAGAGCTCAGTGTCTCCCTTCCCAATTTCTCTTCTCAGGGAGCTGCAGAGATCACCCCTCAGACTTCTTTTCTCCAAACCAGACAAGTCCTCATAGGGCATTCCTTACAGTCCCTTTGCCATCTTTGTTTCCCTTCTCTGGATCCAAGGACCTTCACATCCTTCTTAACCTGTGGGGCCCTGAAGTGCACACAGTGCTCAAGGTGAGAACAGCAGACAGCAGGATAGTGATCTCCTTTGATCTGCTGGTTATGCTGTGTTTGATGCATCCCAGGATGTGGTGCTCTCTTGGATGCCAGGGCTCACTGCTGGCTCACACTGAGCCTGCTGCTGACCAGCACCCCCAGATCACGCTCTCAAACCACTCGTGTCCCGATTTATACTTGTGCTCAGCATTACTTCGGCACTTCAACTTGTTAAATTTCATCCCAGTAATCATAGCCGAATGCTTCAATCTATCTAGATCCCTCTGCAAGGGCTCTTGTCCCTCAAGAGAGTCAACAGCATCTCCCAGTTTGGCATCATCAGCAAACTTGCTAATGGTGTACTCAACTCCTACATATCGGACTTCTGCAAATACAAGCATACTGATACTCGGTATATTACTCTCTTTCTTCCTTTTTTTTTTTTTTTTTTTTTCCCCTTTTTTTTTT
>VZRQ01004652.1:1371984-1465597 GCA_013397975.1 Machaerirhynchus nigripectus | reverse complement strand
TTTTATATTTGATTAACCATTGTAATTTTAGAAACAATTCATTTAGTTGTGACCACATGTCATATCTCAGTAAAAGCCTTTTGAACTGCAACCTTCTCTAAGGAAATTGGTTTTGTGCTTTGAATTACCTAGAAATCACATTCATATATATGATTTTTTTTTTCTGGTAATGTCATCTTATTGTCTGGACTCAGGAATGTTAACTAACTGATAGGGACAGAAAATGCAGCCCATCACGAGAAACAAAGACTCTGTGTGGTGATGATCAGCAAGAAATCTTTCCTAATGCCTTCAGCTCTGTCTTTTCCTGCTTTCTGCAATAGTTACGCTGTTTGTCAACTGTCTGCTCTTCTCTTCAGAGAGGCGTTGATTTTTCAGCCATTGGGAATAGACTTTGGAAAAAGAGGCTGGAGTTGTCAAAACCGATGGCCAAACCTCACCAATCCTCATAAGAGGAAACCTAGATACATGCAAGGAAGAGCTCATTCACAGAAGAACCAAGATGGGTTCATGGAGAAGTATTTTAGTAAGATTAGCAACTAGTGATTGTTTCAAAACTCAGTAGCAAGTTCCTTGAGAGATGGTAAATATTTATTTTAAATAATCGTATTTTAAATACAGAGCTGGTCCATAGACAAGTGTCCTGTCCAACACATCCATGAGTCAGTGATAGATCTGAGAAGAGGATCCAGATCTCCTACTGGCTTCTATTACTGTGTATGTCAGACCATGCACTCCCCCTTGGCAGGTTGCCATTTCTCTCCCAAGAAAGAGGTGTCTCTTATCTGCACTGCTTTATATAAACAAGTCACCTGATTTCACTGCTAAGGGGACAGCTGTAGGATCAAGATCACACTCCATCTCCAAACCTCTGATTGCCTGCATTGGTCATAGTCTGGCTCACACATAGGCTGAGCCTACCTGCAGGCCTGACGATCTGCAGGCCAGGGACACACAGGCACAAGGAGAGTGCTGACCAGGACCTGGATCCTGCCCCCATGGGCATTGTGGGTCCCAGCAGGCTGGGCCATTCCCTGCATTGAATTCTCTAGCCCAGCAGTGGGTTCCAGTAGCCCTGCAATAAGCCAAAGGCTGAGTTTCGACACTGACTACACAGAGAAGATCAGGGAGAGAACCTGGCTCACACATTCGTTTATGAGAGTTTGGCCATCTTCTACATGTCTCAGAGTATTTCTCCAGGAAATTTTATTTTTTCCTTATCTCATGATTTGGTGTTTGTTTGTCCTGAAACACAGTCCAAGCAGGTTGAACCTTGTGACTTGTGGCTGACTGAATACTGCTTTGCAAACAAATGTGCCATGACCACAAACTGAAAACCGTGGGCTTCAGTCCCAAGGAGATCTCCTTTTGCTATCCCTGCAAGCCTAGTAGCTTCCATAGTGGCATCCATGTCTGCACACATCCAGAGGTCTCTCCTGCAGAGGCAAGCTGCTGTTTGATCTGACACTCCAGCTGCCTGCTAATCTCCTGTCTTCCACAGCTACATCATCAACCCTGCAGCATGAACAGTCCCACACCCTGTGCCTCAGTGAAAAGGCAAACATGAACCATGGGGAAGAAATTACTACTCTGTTTTGGTTGTCCTTTCTGGCAGCTGGTGGCATTCCCACCACGTCCCCTTGAAAGTCCTGATCATTCTTGTCAGACTTGCCTCCGTGCTGATAATTCAGTACGACAGCAGCACCTGTTACCCCAGACTCCTCCTTCAGGGTTGGCTGCCTTGGGCTTGTACAGCAGGAACTTCCTGCAGCACATCCTGCCTCGCAGGAAAGGCATGGCTGGAAGTGTCTGCTGGTCAATGAGCACATTCAGCATATCAGCTCGTGTTCTGTTCCCTGCAACTTTTCCGTGGCTACGTTTCAGCTATTTGATCTCTGGGTAGAGCCCGTGGTGTGGCAAAGCCTGGAGTCTCCCTCTGCCGAAGGACTGTCTCCAGCCACGGTAAGGCAGGCAGATTGCCTAGGCCAGCTGGTGCCCTTCTGAGACCTTCTGTGCAGCGCTGCTCTTCTGTGCTGACCTGTGCCAGCAGTGCACCTGCTCAGGAAAGCCCACAGACCTTCCTGGCTGCACTGCAGTGACGTGCAGTCTCCCTTGGCATTGTCCTCAGTACTGCAGCCCAAGATTTTTAACTTCCTGGAAATACAGGAGAGGAAGAACATAAGACAGGAAGATAAGCAGACAGCAGTTTTGAACTGTCCCCTTTCCTGAATTTATATGTCTTTTCAGAGAAAATTTCTACTCAGAAGTGATATTTATCTTATTTTCCCTTCTTAAATAACTCACCAGCAATTCTCAGCCTCTCAGCAAGTGATAGGGTTGAATGTAATTGTGTTTGTGTGCATGACCCTGATGCTGTCCATGGGATCTCTGTGCACCCCAAGCTTGCTGTTATCTTGAGACAGCTGCAACTGTGCGTGACTGAGTTTGAGCCAATTACTTCAAAGGTACATTTTGCCCCCAGAGGATTTTAACACCTTGACAAATCCACAGTGGTGAAGGTGTTCAATGTGCATTTTGGCTTCCCAAGATACAGTCATGTCACTGTCCTTGGAACAGGTGTTGAGACAAATTTTATAGATATACATTTGTTTAGTTTTAATAAATTATATAAATGCATATATGCTCAATATAAGTGAATTATTATTATTATTCCTCTCCTAACACCTCAATAAGCCTATTTTTCAGAAGTCCTCTGACATTTGAAAAAAGTTGGCTTCTCAGCCCCATCTGTCCTATGTCTGTTCCCTAAAGTGGGGGAATGCAAATCATCAGCCCCATGAGGGCTGTAAATTAAATTATTTAGGTAACACAGAAGTCCTTTGCTTTATCATCCACCCTGACAGTAAGTGTCGATAGTCCAGTGAATGGGTTATGCAGGTTGCCTTGCTCCCAGCTGATTCATTTTCTCGCCTGGAGAAGGGAGGCCTGGGAGCAAATATCTGGGGATTTCTAGTTTCTGGGCTGACACGGAACTTGATGGTGTCTTGCATCCTGCAGTTTGTTTGTTTGGGAAATTTGTCTTTGCACAGACTACAGACCCTGATTAATATGATGTTGTTGCTACAGTCATTGCTCTATCCTGCAAGGCTTTCTGTTTCTGTCTTTGCCGACAAGGCCTTTAGCAGCAGTCTAAGGGCAACGAGTAATAACAGGGAGAAACGGAGTCATAATGACCGTCCTCTGAGCAAACAATTGATATGCTAATGACGTTGGTGGGAACGCAGCTCCTATCTACAAAGAGAGGGACTGGAGAAGGAAAACAGGACAGGGCAAAGAACAGAGGGGATTAAAAAATGAAGAAGATTCTTGTGGGATTTTTCCAAGAACCTAGAATAATCTTTGTGGAGGAAAGGGAAAGATCCATTGTGATTTCATACCAGGAGGAAGTCTGGTTTATCCGCAGAGCTAGCAGAGGAACTGATTCAAATTTAATATTACCCCACCACAGAGAGGATACTGAAGTACAGAAATATGTGCAGAGCTTTTTATTTGAGTTTCATCTTCTGTGCAATTCTGGTACTGAGTAAAGAGCTCAGTGTTCCTGAATCTCATCTCAACCCACATTTTCAAAACATCAATGACATGCTCTAAACACTTACAAAGAAGCACCAGATTTCCCAGGTACCTGTGGTCCTGGAGTGCTTTCAAAGTGGTGGCTAGAACACAAAGCAGTTGTGTTTGAGGCTTCATCTCTACACAGGACAGCAAGCAAAGCCAGTGGCCTAGATGTGTTTTGAGACGGGTCATGGAGAAAAGGGAGCTGCAGTCAACCGCAGTGTGTGGCGGCCCTGGGAAGAGTTCTGTGCATGCCTAAAGAGGGGATCTGCTCTTGCTCTTGCTGCCAAGTCATGGGCAGCTGCGTTTCACACCATCATTCTTTTCTTATTTGCCCCCACAAATAATCTATGATTGAACCAGACATATTTTTTAGAAAAAAAATCCACTCTTGGCCAAAGACTTCAAACTATGAAAAATCTGGAGGTCTCATGAGATTCTACTCCAGTGCTCACACCCTCACTATTAGAGGCTTATTTCTGCTCTTGTTTTTTTTTGCACTTCAGTTTCCACATTTTAGAGTAAAGAACCTCTCTATCTAGATACTTTCTTGTGCAGACACTTTTTAACCCCAATCAAGTTGTCTCTTTTATCAGCTAAATAGATAGAATTTCTTTAAATCTCTCTTTATAGAGTGCAATTTTCTTACCATGAACTGCTTTCATGCAGTCTAGGATCTGAGCTGAACAACACTGAGGTAAAAACTTTGGCCAGACTGTGTTTTGAGAAAAGACTTAGGAGATAGACTTTGTTATCTGATTACATTTGATGTTAATAAAAACTTGATTATACAGCAATAAATTCTGCAGTTTGTATTGTTTTGAAATGACAAAAACTTGAGTCATCCATTGCATTTCTCTGTGAACTTCTTCCCTTTGAAACTATTAAAACAAGTATGATTATATTGCATCAATATAAATCAACAGTGATGCCCTTTCCTGGTTACAATATATTGAGCTTTATTCACAACATCATGAGTTTTCTTTTTAGGCATTTTCAAATTATAAATCTCCCTTTCAGGGTGCTCAGTAGCAAAATTAGCATTTGCTTTTTGTCCCTGTGCTCCCAATTTTTTCATGGTTGTCAGTCGAAGTACTTGGCCTTCAGAGCTGTCTGAGGGGAAGCATAAATCAGGCATATAAAAATCCAGTATATAAAAATGTAGTTTCTCTTACATGCAACATGAAAGTTCCTTTTTGCAGGTATAAAAGTGGAAGTAAATCTCTGTTTAAAAGTGTGGTCGCTGCTTTTTCACCCCAGAAAGCTTTGCAACATTATGTTACTACAGTGAGAAAATCGTTATTGGTGAGCTAAAGGCCAGTAAATCGTAACGTGCTACTGCGCCTCCCATGGAAGAAGTCATGATCTCATGATGGAAATGTTCACTGGGCTATATTATTACTGCAACTTGTCCTCTAAGAACAAGGGCAGAAGCTCGTAATGGATATGGTGCCGGCACAGTTACAAGTGAGAGTACTCTGCTATCCACATGCCTCTGTGCCGGTTCTCCTCCCACAGAAAGGTCAATGACATAGAGGTGAGACGATTTATGTACTTGGTGCCCTAGTAAGAAATGCTTTTAGGTAGGTTGGGCCTGGACTGTAAACAGCCCCACTTATTTCAGGTAAACATTATTAAGGTCACAGAATGTCTCAAGATTCATGTAAACGTCATGCCAGCTTGGCTGCGGCCCAGGTGCATCTGCTGTGAAATCCCCCCTGAGAATGGCTGGGGAGCTTGAGGCTATGATAAGTCAGAGCCTGAAAGGCGTTGCTTTGGGAGGTTTTGTGTCCAGTTTTGGCAGTCCAGCTTTCTATGGGACGAAAACACTGCAAAAAGAAAATGCAAGAAGGAAGTCTGACAGCCTCCTGAGGCCCCCTGTGGCTGTGAGTGGCATCTCCAAGTCAGTGGCTGGGGCATCCTGGTATTTGAGTTCATCTGAAAGTGCAGGTGTATTGCTTTGGAAAACAATGGAGACTGTGGCATTGCGAGGTGAGGTGAGGTGAGGTTTTGCAGTGCTGCTGGCTTCCATGCCCCAGTGCATGAGGTTTGCCCAGTAATCCTCAGTAATTATTTGTTGTGCAGGCTTTCTTTTGAAGGCAGTGGCCTTTCCTTCTCAGGAAAGTAACAGCTTGTTCCTCTCCTGTTGCAAAATCACTGACTGCCACATTTAGCTGGTGGTGGGGCTCGGTGCTTGCCCTCCTTTTCCTCATCTAGTGTCAGGGCACGGGTATGAGAGGAGGCTCAACAGTGCAGCCCAAAGTCTGCATTTGCAGCGTGAGGATGGGGATGTCCCACCTGGACATCCATGCTGGGATGGCAGCTGGGATGAAGCTGAAGGAGTGAGGGCTGCTGGAGCCAGGAGTGCCAGTGAGCTCCCACTCACCCATGGGGTTGTCAGCTCTGACATCCTGTAACACCTGCAGGGCACCCTGTAGCACAAGAAAGGATGGGGCCCCACAGTCCCAGGGAAGGGCTGTGCTCCAGTGACAGGAGAGTAATCAGTCTGTGGCAGCCTGGTCCTGCCTAATTGGTCTACAGTGACGTGATGATATGCTTCCAGTTCCAGGGGACATCTTCCCGAAAGAGATTTTGTATGCTAATCCCTTCTGCCCTCATCAGCCAGGCCTCAGGCTGCCGGCTGCCGAGCTGCCAAGTTCCCAGCAGGAGTAACCTCTGGTGCACTGATAAGAGGGGATAAAAGCCAAACTCCCCAGGCTCCCCTGGCTGTGGTGGGCTCTCCCCAGAGCTCCCTGCAGCCAGCCCCTCGCTGGATGCTGCTCCCCTCTCTGGGAGGGTGATGCAGTCACCCAGTGAGGATGGCGCCTGGATCTGGGTGAGCATGGACCACCAGTCCACAGATGGGGTCACCCCAGAGCCTGGGGAGCAGGGAGAGGGTTCTCCAACCCACCACTCCCGTCTTGGTGAATCTGTCCTCTTTTCTGTGCAGGTCAGATTGTGAAGCAAAACCGGGCATGCCGATGATGGACAAGGCTCTTATCCAAGGGATTACCACAGCCTGAAATGCAGGCAGCTCTTTGCTCCAAAGCTCAGTGAGCAGAGGAGGGTCTGCTCCCCCCCACAGTGATCTCTGAAGTTACCTTTGCACTGCCCATGACCCCTGGGACTGTCACAAATATATCCCACTGCTCAGAGCACCTTCAGGGTTTCTCGTGATGTCAGCAAAAGCCTCCTTTAGACAGCTGGGAATGGCTGGAGTAGACCATACATTGTGTCATGGACATTTGCCCAACCCCTCTGCAAAGAGGATTATAAGAGCAAGTAATACACACCTCTCTTGTTGATATTCCTGCCCCATGGGGAATTCAGCAATGAGAAAAGACTCAGGTGTATGAACTCCTCTGCTTTGCTGCAAAAGTTCAGAAATACAGTCAAGTTTTGGGCTCCTGGTATTTTGATTTGTTTTGCTGTCATATCTTGAGAGATAACTTTTAAATTACACGGCACCAACCAAGCAGCATCCTGCTAAACAGGAAGAAAACCCCTCGTTGCAGCAAAATGTTCTATGACTAACTGCATTAACAGGTTTGTCTCTCCTTCAGAAAGCTGTTTTAAGAAAATTAGGTTGGTTATGCAGACAAATCATGTCTCTTTAGTAGATCTATTATCAGATGAGGTAAATACCCAGACACTAGTTATGGGGGCTGTATGAATACCTCCATAGATAGAGGCATCAGGAGATGAAATGCAAAGATATTTCTTATTTTATGAGGCTTATTTCTTTCTCTAGGATCTAAAGAGACATGCTTCACTGAACGTCAATAAAGTGTCTTTGATGTAGAGAAAACTCTACTAGTTTTGATATTTTGATCTTTTAAAACATAACTGTATATTAAAGTATTTTCTTTGGAGCTGGTGACCTTTAATGTCACATTACCGAGCCTCAAGTGGCCATACATGGCTGTGACAGAGCAGGGGCTCTATGTGACTCAGGGAGTCCCATAACACAGGAGCTCTCCAAAAGTATTAAGTGTTCGGCACAAAGTCAAGACTCTGTAGACTCTACACAGTGTGTTTCATATCCAAATGCGTTCTGCCATTTAGCTTTTTGGTGATTGATTGATACCATTGCAGGTACCAGGAATATTTTCTGAGCCTATTTACTCTGAAGGATGGTACTGCCTGTTTCAGTAGGTGTACATAAACCGGCGTTCCAACCCTTTGGGCTGCTGAGACAGACAATGCTAATACATGGAGCCTATGAGAATTACATTTGCCAGGGCTGGCCCTGGGAATGGGCAGCCAGCCAAGGTTTCACGGCCTCGGTGATGTCCTCAGAGATGAAGGTGAAGGGGTAGCCCCAGTTGCTTATTTTAGGTGACACAGAGATAGCGGCTTTCAGAGAAACGCAGATAGACACAGCTGTTGATCAGGAATCTGTCCTGCTTGCACAGCAGTTAATGAAAGAGAGAAAAAAGGGACCATGCTGAAAACACCTGTGAGAGCATTTCCACAGGTGTTTTCACAGTCCATATTGGCCCAGGAGCTGGCTGGAGGAGACCTGAATTTCAGATGCACAGAAGAGCTCCCTCTGACAGTCCTTTCTGCAAGAAGTGAGAAGGAGGTGGCAAAACATCGAACCCCCTCAACACTTCTTGCTGGTGAAATCATGCAGAGAGAGTTTGTTCCTCCTTCTCAGGCTTTTAATCAAGGTTTTATTCTCAGAGGGAATAGTACACTTCTTTTCTGTATGGGAATGTTCTACTTCAATTATTAATGTTTTCTCTGGACCCTTTGACCGGTTCAGGGTTATCAGATACCATTCGGTACTAGGGATCTCTTTAGGAACAGAAATAGTTGATGTATTTTGAAGCTCTTGCATCTTAGCGGAGGTCATGTCAGAAGGCCATCAACTGGGAATGAGACAGGGTGTTTGTTGAAGGTTTGTTTTAGTCAGGATCTTCACACTCCTTCCTATCCTGGGATTAAAGAAAGTGCTGGTTTTTGTTCGTTGTATTTGTTTCAGTTGCTGGTTGCTCTTGATGACTGCAAAGCCCCACCCCTTCTATTAACGGGTCAGTGCCCAAAACATGCCCACTGTTATTCAGATCTGTCGAGTTTAAACAGGTGCTTTTTCTAACCCACAGTAAATAGGAGCTGACTTTTTAAAGTCAAGTTGTCCTTCTCAACGTCTAGAAGCAGATCTTGCTTTTGTGATTCTCCTCAATGGCTGTGAATTTAAGTTACACCTATCCTGAATAACTAGTATCTTGGGACATGGTCCCTGGCTGATGCTGAAACTGCTGCTTCTGGTGAATGGTCTGGTAAACTCTCACATGACAAAGACACCTGAATCTAAAGCTGTTGGCAAGCAGAGAAATGACTGTCTGCCATTGCACAATGCCATGTGAATGGTACTTTTCCATTTCAAACCCTTATCCTAAGGTTGTATTTATAGCAAGGGAGGGGACTTCAGCACTCCTCCCATGTATTCTGCCTGGTGTGGAATGTGCTTTCTGGTACGTGGCAGGTGAGTGGCCACCCCACATTACTGCTGCTGAAGGCTGTGGATGAAATGTGTTCTGCAAACTCCAGCAATACAATAAGCAGTTATCTTCACATCTGCCCACGGCCAAGAGGAGGAGGGAGGTGCAGTACTCAAGGAATTGGAGAAGGACTCAGGAGTTTCATTTTCACACTGCTGTCCTTGCTTGCGAACAGCCAAATCCCTTTTCCCCAAGGATGCTGCTTAGGACAATGGGAAGAGTCCTAGGGGGATGACTTCGGGAGCTAAGTGCACAAAGCATGCTAATATGTGTCATCACTGGGCACACATTTCATCCCCAGCCAGAGACAAAATCCATCAGTACTCTCCACACATTTGCATTTGCTCTTTTTACTAAAGCTGATGGAGGAGAGGCCACAGCCAGTGGTCCCAAAATATGACCAGAAGAACCTCTTTGTGATGGTATTGTTACCTAGATTCTGCCAAGGTGGGGTTGGAGGGACTGTGTGCCTTGATGTGACCAGAAGTCCTTTAGATTACATTTGCTTTCCTGCCAAAAGTAGCACAAAACTGCCTCAAAGAAGGAAGACCAGCACTCTGTCCCTTCACAAGTGCCCCCAAATCAAGATGGAGACCTGTCTGTCCTCCAGTACTTGGGCAGTTCATCAAGAGGGATCAGTAATTTCATGGGAGATCAGGTGTCAACCCATGCAGACCCAAGCTGAGTTACAGGGTGCTAGTCGGCCCAGGATAGCACAAGCTCCCCCCAGGACAAGGAGGGACAGATGCCAGTGCTCCTTTGCAGCAGTTTCCCCTTCATGTGCTACGAGTACCAGGGTATGGGGCTGTAGGGAAGGCGGGGTGAGGACAGGCTGGAGAAGACAGCAGTGGGCTGAGGGTGAGGGCGAGCGTGCCTGTGTGATCGCAGGCATGCCTGCTGAAACATGGCACAGACTGACCAGTCCATCTGAGGATCAAAAGGGCACTGTAGGTGCACAGACGTGTAACACCCTTCACTAATATTTGGCAGCTCACATCTGCCTGCAGGGCAGAGGGGCAGGGGGAGGCTGGGCACCTTCTGAGCAGGAGGCTGGCAGCAGCATGACAGAGTGTCACAGAGCAGCGGGCATGCAAGGGCTGTGTGTGGGGATTAGCGAGGGAGTGGGGCATTTTCCAGAATTCATATTCAGTGTGCTTAGCTTAATCCACTGTTTTGCTCCGTTCCCTTTCAAGCACCATATCCCACCAGATACGACGACTTTTCAAAGCCCTTTTTGGGGTGAGTTCTCTGTTTGTTTTGTGGGTTTTTTTCCAAAATACTGCAGAGGCAATGTAACGCAGCCCAACCCTGCGTACGTGCTGCACCAGTCTGGAAGACAGAAAACAAAAGCTAAAAGAGGATGGTTAACCTTTTCTAATTGTCACAGCACAGGACTAGTTGCCAGGAGGAACTTGAGTGCTAATCCTACTTTACTCACCATGTGACCTTTGGGTAAGTTACCTAATTAACTTGTCCTTCGGTCTGCAGAGCCCGCAAAGAGCAGGTGTTTCAGTGAAACCCGACATTGCTGAGCCAACCTGTGGCCTTAGGAAATAACCAGGGAATAAAACCTGCTGCACTTTTTTAAAGGTGGTACTAATACAGAGAACTAAAACATCCTGCTGTAAATTAAAGCTTGCTTTTGGTGGGGTACAGGATCGAGCCCAGACTATTTGGTTGAACGGAAGGTCATTCTGGATGGCATTTGGTATTCGTGGAGGAGTGGTATAGAGTGATCTGATAAAATTATAACTGAGTCAGTTCTGTTCTCTAGAATTCATTTCCTTCCACTGGAGGTGCATGGATCCTGATTTTCCCTGACCACCTTGTGCTGTACTGTTGCTGTTAGGAGTGGTCTCCAAATATCACTGTGGTTGCCCTCTAGGAGGATGTGGGATTATCCCTCTTTTCCCTTGCATTTGAAAGGAGTTTTCAGGCTGAATTAAAAATGCTCAGTGCAAAAACGTGTAATTATCCCTTGAGTCCAAGCTTTTTTCCCATTCAGTTTCTCTCCCTTCCTGCATATGCATTTTTTATCGACTCACTTTAGCCATAGTTGAATCCCTTGTTTTCCTGAAATTATTTGGTATTAGGTACAGAAGCACAGTCAGATTCTTCATGCTAATGTAGAATGAAAAGATACTAACAACCATCCCCAGAGATCATCCTCTCTCTGGTGAAACATCTTTCACCCTGCATTGGAAAAAGCACTTTAAAGAAGTATTCACTCCCTTTTTAGCATTTGATGTCAAAGAAAATGCCATTGCGCCTCTGCTATGGATTACAGACACATCATTTATTATTATCTGGCGCTCAGGAGGCAAGCCTGCCTCCTGGGGTAGGTATGGCTTGTTTTCCAGGTTTGATCTCTCATTTAAAGAGAGAGCTTTTCAGGGAGATTTTTTTTTGCAAAGAGCCAGTCTACATTCTTCTCTTTCAAGAAGTTCGGTCTTCGCTGTCTTTTGCTACATTGGTCCAATACCGTGTTTATTTAAAACTTCCCTCTTTATAACATACTGTGGACTGGACAGCTGAAATGCAACCTTGGTTTGGATTAATGGATTCTACAACCAGGTTTCCAGAATCAGGTTTTGATCCCTTCTTATTCAAAAGTGCCTGTAACCATGAATGGTCTAATTGAAACCGGAGGCGCTTGTTGCAGACCAAGGAACAATTCAATGGGATTAAGGCAATGTCGCATCTGGGCTGTTGCGATTAAATTTTGCAAATATTAACTGAAAAAATCTTGGCTCAAATCCTAGCCAATATGTATTTGAGCAGTTCCCCAGAAAAGAGTGGAGCTGAGCCTTGCCTGAGGTGTAGCAGTGTTGCTGTTTTAACACGTCCTTCCATTGTCTTCACTTGACAGAATCTAAGGATTTTGACTCAAAAAGGGCAAGCTCTTTCAGGGAGGTTAAGTTTAGAGTTTGGAAAGAGCAATTTCCAGGGGAAAAAAGTTTGCAACATGACAATGAAACCAGACAGAAACCCTGCTGCCTTGAAAAATAACTCTGGGAGTGAGAATCTTTCCCACAAACCCAACAAGCTCCTTGGGGCACGTCCTCAGCATGCAGTGAAACAAGCTGCAAAGATCCCAATGCTGGCCACTGAGCTAATAGCAGGACCAGGAGCAGAACAACTGTGTTAGTGTCTTGTCTGCTCAGAGGGCAATAATGCCGTGATTTCAGGAGAGAGCTCACCTTCCTTCAGCTTTCGTGCTGTGCTCAATTTACAGACTAGTCCGGGCTTTGCTCTGGAATTTTGGCAAAGGCAGTATAGGCACACTAGCATATTCCCTCACCCAGAGAGTAAGACTTGGGACATGAAAAGGATGAATTTCCTTTTCTGGGACAACAGGACAATGTCACTTCTCCCTGAATACATTGCTAACAGACTGTTTTGCTCTTCGCGTGCTCTTCAGAGGAACTCATCGTAAATCCACCCAGAAACTGAAGCAGAAATAAATTTAACTGTGTATTTATCACAAACAATATCATGCAGTGAGTCCACTGTGGCAGTTCTAGTGGTGGGATTTTTTGTGTTGGGGGTTTTTTCGTTTCCTTTTTACAGCTGCCCTTTAGGTTCCAGGATGAATCTGAGGTGCTGATATCCATCTATGAATCTGCTGCTTCTCTGTGAGACTGCCAGTCTGACTCAGAGCCAAGTTTTGCAGAACTGCCACAACTAGAGTGACTAGGTCATTCACAGTCAGGATCTCCCAGCTTTGAAACTACTCCTCTCTCTCCTTTGGCCTGAAGTAACCTGTTGAATCAATCTACATCCACTTGTGAGCACCAAGATTCAAGAATAATGTTGACCAACTGGAGAGAGTCCAGAAGGCAGGAATAAGAGTGATCAGAGGGCTAGAAAACATGAGCTATGAGGAAAGACTGAGAGTTGGGTTTGTTTAGTCTGGGGAATTGAAGACGGGTAGATGTGCTAACACCCTTCAAGTATGTGAAAGGCTACTGCAAGGAGGAAGGATAAGCTGTTCTTCACATCTGATGGGGACAGGAAAGGAAGTGACAGACTTAAAATGAAAGAAAGGGAATTCAGGTGAGGCATTAAAAGTCATTTTCTAGTTGTGAGACTTGTGCACCACTGGAACTGTTTGCTATGTGCAAGTTCTCTTTTTGGGAAGGCTTTAGCAGCAGCTGAGATAAGTATCTCATCACCTTCAGCACAGATGATCCTATCTGGAGGCTGGTGGAAGGGCAAGATAACCTTTAAAAGTTTCTTCCAGCTCCGTTTTGTGTGATTTCTGCTATGGATGCAAAAAGTCACAAGGCTGATTCTTAATTCTCTGGTAGGTGTTTTGTGACCAGGCCACCATCTGGTTTTTATAGACTGTTGTCTGATGGGAGAAGAGGTTAGTCGTCCATCCTAAAGTTGTCCAGAAGAATATCCCCAAAACACCACAGAGGCTCCTCTTCAAGTGAGTTACAGATGCAAACAACCATGAAGGGCAGGTCTCAGCTGATGTAAAAATAAGTCTCCCCGCCGGACCAGCTGCCCTTGGCAATGTCCTGAACCATTTCTCCAGTGGTGACCGGTGTGGTGGCCTTGCAGTGAGGTACACCTTGCTGCCCAAGCAAACTGAATCAGACAGACACTCAAGCAGCCAGGAGCTGCTGAGTTTCTTTATGTAACTCAATAAAAGGAATAGAAACAAAACAAAAGCAAAACCTGACGCACACAACAAGCAGCACACAACAATTCCTCCTTCTCCGGTTTCTCAGGGAAGCAAGTTCCAACACTGTAAAGTCAAAGATTAAATAAAAAGAAAAAGCTAAGGGCACCTTGCCATGCATATATTAGACCTGGGTAAAACAGTAGTGTGCACACCCTCACAGATTTAAACACCATGAGGTGAGCAGGGCTTTAGGACCTAACAAAGAAGCTGCCTTTTCATCAGGTTCATTGTGCCTGTATTTTTAGCACTTCCTTTTCTGCAACCGTGTCCATTTTTAATGAGGGAACATTATGCAACCAGCATTTGCCCGGAGGAGTGCCCAGTCATGGGCCAGCACAGGAGGAGGGGAGGCTTGGATGGCAGTGGTGGCTTAGGGCTCCCCAGGCTGTGGCTGCCCATGATGCTGCTCTCTAAAGAGGTTGGAGCTCACCTTTGCTGCCATGAGCCAGGGACTGATAGGCGGAATTCTTCCATGCAGCTAAGCCAGCACAATTATCATTGGCTAGTTTAGAAGTAAAAGGCACCTTTTAGAAGTAAAAAACATACCCATGGAGAGCAACTCTCCCCTGTTTGTGAGTTCAGCTCCTTTCTGTTGCACTTCTGCGTCCTTTTGTCCTCTCTTGTGACTCTTCTGGAATTTAGATTTGAGACTCACACACCAGCCAAGGGCCAGCAAGCTCCTTCGACCTTCCACTTCATCTGCAACAGACCCATTTCTAAGTAGGAATAATGATACATGCTGATGAGGTGCAAGATTTGACATTCATCTGGGAGTGCAGAGGCATGCAATTTCTAATTTCACCAAAAACTAGAAATGGGTGGATATTTTTCTCTTTCATCTGCATAGTTTTAAAGGTCAGCAATTCAGTTGAATTTCCATAGGTTTCAAAAGTTCTTATTTCTCCACGGATTTTCTAGTTGCTCAGATTTTTTAATTAATCTTTCTCTTCTTGAAAAAATATGAATATTAGATTCTTAACTTCAAATTTAAATTTTTCTTTCAAGACAAAATTTCCCTTTTTATTGTTGCCTTTGAAAAACTGCTCATGCTGATGGAGGCAAATGGCAACTGAAAAATCTAGAATAAATTCTGGAGACAAAGACAATGGAAAAAAATGGAAATACTTTCAAAAATACTTGCAGAGGAACAGCCATGTCTTTCTCTAACTCTTTTAAAATTGTTAGCAGGCTTAATATAAATGATGCACAACCTGCATTCTATCATTGCATCTAAAAGGTAACTTTCCTCCAAGGAGAAAGATTCCATTGTAGATGGGGGGATTTTTTGGTTTATATAGTGAACTTCTTGAAAATTAGGAAATCATTTTCAAATTATGTGCATCAGTTCTTTTATCCCCTGCCTTTGCACATCTGAAAACATAAAGGTCTGGTAGAATAATGCTCCCAAGATGGCAACTCTTCGAGAACTTTTTCTGCTTCCACCCCTCTCCTCAAGCAGCTGGAAGGCTTTCTGTGCTCGGAGGACCTATGCCTGGGGTAGCCCAGTATTTGGGACGTGCATGTGGCTTCTGAACATAGTTTCTGGCAAGCACCAAGGGAGGAGGAAGTTGTCCTTCTGACTACTCTA
The DNA here is from genome assembly GCA_013397975.1 of Machaerirhynchus nigripectus. NCBI lineage: Eukaryota > Metazoa > Chordata > Aves > Passeriformes > Dicruridae > Machaerirhynchus > Machaerirhynchus nigripectus. Next base: position 1,450,233 of record VZRQ01004652.1, on the reverse strand, counting down.
GTGCTGCTGCCAAATCAGGGCTGGGATAATAATGCCATCAGATGCTTTAGAAATACTTAGCAGGACAGAGAACTGTGCGTCCTGGGCAGCGGGACTGTGACCTTCATGTGCTGTCCAATGAAATAAGTCAAATAATTTTGCCAATCACATTCAGTATTCAGGGTTTTTGCTATTTTGTGCCTGGAGGGGTCTTTGACAGGGTGCCAAAGCATTCAGTTATTTTTATATTTGGGAGTATTTCTCCCCACGAGACCCAGACACCTACTTCGAGTGCATTCGCTTGCAAACACAACGGATGTGACTACAAGTCACACTGTGTGTGCCCAAGTTGTCTCTGGGAGCATGGATCACCTGGATCCCAGATGGACAGGAGCCACGCACGCAGAGCGGGGCCAGGGCTGGAGCAGGGTGCATCTGGTGCAGCTGGGGTGCAGGCTCTGTATGAACGCCTGGTTGTTCTTCCCACTGCTGCTTAGGGCAAAGGTTACCAAGTTCAGCCTTGCCCTCTGCTCCATGTATGCAGGATGTACTAATGCTTTAAAATGCTGCTGAATGAAAGGTGTTTTATGTATAGAGGGTATTAAGCCTTTGTACAGCACTGTGGCTCCTGTATTTACTTTTGGTCCTGAACACCCAGCCCGAGTTACTGGAGCAAGTAATCTCCGTGTGCATGTTGTCGCATGCACCAAAAACTGCTGTGACCCAGGCAGCTGCCTCGTGCATCCGGCTCGGGGTTTTAGCCTCATGGCACTGCTTCAGATGCCAGTCGGAGGGACCTCCTCCTCTCTTATGCAATGGTGTTTGGGTAAGGTTCTTTGTCTGGAAAAAATCCTGCAGGGGAATCCCAAGCTAGATCTTTCCTCGACTGCCGCTCCTGCCAGCTGCACACCTAGTACTGCAGATCACGCTGAGACTAAACAACAACTTTCAAGGTTGTTGAGGAATTCTGCCTGAATGAATGTACCTAAATCTGCACACCTCAGCAGGGAGAACTCTTCACCCAGTACAGTTGTGGTGGATTGTAGCACTTAATGCACTATGGAGTAAGCTGTGGGCCTGGTACAAGAACAAAGCATTCTGGCTGCTCTGATATCCCACTGGGACCAGTCAAACTGGAATACCCCTCTATGAAGCCCTTGACTTTAGGTAAATGGCAGGGCTGCAGTCCTCTGGGAGACCAAATTTTCTTGTGCCTCTGGCAGAGGTCAAGAGAAAATGAGGCCAGCCCAGGCAGTAATATCTAAGGCACCCAAAATGGAAGGAAACATGATTAAACTGATTAAATGTGTCACGCCTACATAATCCTGTGCTGCAGAGGTAGGCAGAAAATCCCACCCCTACCACTCTGAGCTGCAGATAGCAGCGTCTGTTAAAATGCTTCTTATGGTAGGTACCAAGATGCTGGTATCTGTGTTATTTCCTGGCAAAAGGGTGTCAGTTTTGCTTCACTGAAGCATGACAAAGCAGGAACGGTCAGTGTTTGGCCTGTGCTTAAGTGTCAGGGTGTCTTATAACTGCAAGGCACAGTGTCTGTATTTTCGTGAAACTCCTGAAGTGGAGGAATTATGAGGAAATCAGAAGGATTAGGCCAGTGGGAATACTCTTTTTTTGTGCATATTTCCACAGGCAAGACTTAAGTCATTAAAGTAGCTGCAGCTCCTTTTGGAACAGCCACAGAAGGACAGGATAAGTGCACTGTTAAAAAAGATAAACTGCCTTAAAATGGGTTTGATAGTGCTGCTATAGGATCTGTGGACAAGTTTATGAGCCTGCAAGAAGTTGATGTGTCATGACATCCTCAGTCTATTCAGGTAGAAGTGGAAACTGACCTCGTCTAAAATCAAGTATTTCAAGGGCTACCAAAGTAGATCTGGTGGTTTCACAAACAGGACATCAACTGGGATTGTTTGGTGTCTGGTTTAGAGGTCTGTGTGTGTGACATGGGACAAGTCCTATCACTCCCGTGTGCTCTTTTTTTCCTATTTATCTTTTCTCTTCCTTGCTTACACTCACCAAATATTCAGGCCATGCACAGGTCATTACTAAGTGTTCTTACCAGGGTTCATGTGCCTTCTGATGCCCCTAAGTATGAGGTTATCAGTTTAGTTTCCAAATACTGTGAAATGTTTCTAATACACAGAGCTGTTTCTTTCCACTGTCTCTTATTAAGCAGTAAAAGTACTGGAAAACCTTTGTGTTCTCCTGTGAAGACAAACGGGCAGCCAATTCCCACACAATCACCTTTTCACCTGACAGAGGGACAGGCACACCTCCCAGGGCTGGCCCAGGGATTTCATTTCCCTAAGACTGTGGTGATGAACATGAAGGCTGTGTTCATCACCAGATTTTATGTCTCTTTTCCAAATGTGACATAATCAGAGAAGGCTGCCTCTTTGGGAGCAAGAGGGATTTAAAGAGGAGATCACTAGCTCAGCTAACAGACCATTTACTAATACTTGCTGGCTATTTCAAGGCAGATGGGCAAGGAAAGCTGGGCTGACATCTTGAATGGCTTCCCTCAGGCCAGGCCCTTGCTTCAGAGAGGAAACTGCAGACCTGGGAGATCCATCTCTCTCTGTCTAGCCCGTGCATGCGTGTGCCACGAGCAAAACAAGCCTAGGTGAAGTCCCTCAAGTGTAAATAGTCATCCCAGATCATCTCTGAGGATTCCAACCAGCTACCTCAAGTATGTCTACCCATGCTGTGCTTGCTTTTCCCAGCTGCAGCCTGCATAGCTGGAGAGCTAACACAGATGGAGAATCCAGCTCCCTCGCTCCCAAGTGTCCAAGGAATGACCCAGCCATCTGCAGGAATCATTACCATTCCTCCATGAGAGGGGACAAGGTCAAACCAATTGAATGTTGTCTACAGAGGATCTTGGGGAGGGAATGTTTTCATTACAACAGTTCATCTTTCTTTTCACAGTTCATCAAAAGCAGGCCTTCTGCATACACACGCAAGACAAATAGGACCGAGGGGTGATGACGGATACTGTAGGCCCACGGTGATTGGGATGACCCTCTACTCACACAGTTGATCAAAGGCAAGTAAAACAATCAGCCAGCCATCAGCAAAGATGTAATATTAGACTCCCCAAACACCTCATTTAATTAAGTCTTTATGATCAAAATCTCCATAGCAGATCTTTTAAGTTAAACACTCTTAGACCTTGCCCCAAGATAGCAGAAAAGGACTTCCGGAGGGAAAACATCTGTAAAAAAATTATTCCTAAAATAGTGTCTCTTTCCTCTACCCTCCCAAATAATTTTCCCTCTGGGAAGATACACTTCTGTCTGATTTGCCCTGGCAGCACTCAGAAAGCTGGGGTGCCTCATGGCCAGCACTTGTCCCTGCTTATGCTGCTGCCGACAAAAAGCAGGAAACAACAAAGCTGCCATTTATGATGTCATATTTTTGTTGTGGTGATGAGTAGGGTGTGATAAAACCTACCTCTGTGAACCAGCTGCTGGCCTTACAAGTTTGAGCCAGAGCTGACTGAAAAACATCAGGCCTGGGCAGGTGCAGTGCCAGTGCAGGAGGGAGGAGAGATGGAGGGGAACAGGCGTACACCAGGAATACCTCAGTGTGGTGGATGCCTGCACCATTCAGCCTGGTCCCCAGAGAGAAAACATTTCTGAGCCAAACTCTAGTCAAGAACAAGATGGGATGTGAAATGCAGATGTCCTGGAAGTGGAGCTGGAATTTATAGAAAAGAGTACCTAAGCTGTTAGAGCAGGTTTGGGGGAAGGGCACAAATATGATCCAGGTGTTCAAGCAACTGTCCTAGAAAGAAAGACTGAGAGAGTTGGGGTTATTCCGCAGAAGAGAAGGGTACAGGAAGACCTTAATGTTGCCTTTCAATATTTAAAGGAAGCTTGTAGGACTTTTTACCAGGACCTACCTGTAGTGACAGGAAAAAGGGTGACAGTTTTAAAGTGAAAGGTGGTAGATTCACAGACTCACAGAATCAGCAAAGTTGTAAGAGACCTTCAAGGTCATGTAGTCCAACCCACAATGCAGCACCAACATTATTTCCTCTAAACCATATCCCCAAGTGCCACATCCAGACGCCTCTTGAACACTTCCACCACACCACCTCCCTGAGAAACTTATTCCAATGCCTAACTGCTCTTTCAGTGAAAAAGTGTTTTCTAATATCTGATCTGAACCACCCCAGCAACACTTAAGGCCATTTCTTCTTGCCTTTCACCTGAGACATGGCAGAAGAGACCAACCTCCACCTCACTGCAACCTCTCAGGTAGTTGTAGAGAGCGAAAATATCCCCCCAAGCCTCACCTTTTCTTTTTGATGAGGATGATGAGACACAGAAAACAATTGCCCAGAGATGATGTGGATGCCACATCACTGGAAGTACTCATGGTCAAGCTGAACAGGGCTTTGAGCAGCCTGATCTAGTGCAAAGTGTCCTTGTCTGTGGCAAACGGGTTGGATTAGATGATCTTTAAGGTCCATCCCAATCCAAACCATTCTACAAATCTTTGATCTCCAGGTGTCTCAGATCCCTCAAACACCCATCTCTGTGTGAAATACATCCTGCTTTGGAAACTTCTCTCTCCACTCATCAGAGGAATCTGCAAAACTAGTTCAAACTAGCTGGATGCATGGCCAGACATGAGCCCCATCCTTTAGTATGGCAGTAATTATTGTAAAGACATCAGACACTGTAATGATGACAAATGGGTATTCTTTTAATTCCTACATGAAAAAGGGTGGGTTTTTTTAATTTTCTCCCTGTTTTCATCATTGCTTAAGCAATTGGACTCAACCTTGCATCATGTGTTCCCACCTCACCACTTGTGTTCCTTGGTTATCATGTCGTTTAGCAGTCAGACAGATTGGGGATTTGGGTGAGGGAACCCTTCCCTTTTTTTCCGGTTTTCTGCTGGGTGGAGCATTTATCTGGCTCAGCCTGACGTGCTCCATTTCCCAGATGCATGGGCCCTACAGCTGGCACAAAGGAAGGGATGGGAAATTATGAACGGGGCAAAAAAATTCTACATATTTTGGCAAAATCCAGATTTGGATGGGCTCAGGGTGGTCATGAAACCCACAGCTAACTTACACATGGTCTGGTAACCCAGTGGTGAGAGATTCTCCATCTTGTTACTGGTTTCCAGAGTCATCAGAGCACTGCTATTCTTTTCCACTTCTTTATAAAAAGACAAGACAATTAAGCACAGTGAAGCTTGCCATACATGAGTTCATCAAGCACCTGAAATGAAACCTGTCAAGGTGTTGTGTGGCATTAGGCAGCCAACTTCTGCACTTGTAGTAAGAATACTTGTAGTAAGTAGGACATGTTTGTACAGTTAGGTTACTCCTAAAACTGGTTCCTTTAGACACTGTGAAGCAGTGTTTTTGTCTGTTTGTTCGTTTTCCACCTTCCCGTAATTGCTATACTATGCAGAGATCTGTTTCCCTGGGCAGTACACACGACAAGGTAGACCCTTGCTACCAGATCAGCTGTACCTGGAGGTTTTTTCATGTGTGTATTACCATGGCATAGCCACTAAAACCAGAATTGTTTGTAGCTGGAATGGAACTCATGAGGCAGAGCAAAACGTGAGGTTGCAACTACATCTGGTGATCCATGAACTAAACTCTTGGTGGTGTCAGTGGAAGAGCTTCCTTTCATGACAGTTTGGTGAGGAGCCATTGCCATGTAGTTGAAGCTGGATTTGGTGACTACCCTAGCTGTGTTTCCTGCCNAGGAGAGGAGAGGAGAGGAGAGGAGAGGAGAGGAGTTAGCTATTCAGGAGGAACCCCTGTTTTATTTTGTTAAAACACATGAATTAGTCACATTTTCCAGGGCTGAGTTCCAAATCCCTCACAATATGTTTGGTAAAGGTAACAGTAGTTTAAAGACCCGAGTCACTAAAATTAAACCATCTTTATCTGCTCTACACCACTCTCCACTTATTTACACCTCTATGCCCTTTAATAAACCACCAGGTGAATTAAGTCCTTTGACATGTTTGTACAGTTAGGTAACTCCTAAAACTGGTTCCTTTAGACACTGTGAAGCAGTGGTTTTGTCTGTTTGTTCGTTTTCCACCTTCCCGTAATTGCTATACTATGCAGAGATCTGTTTCCCTGGGCAGTACACACGACAAGGTAGACCCTTGCTACCAGATCAGCTGTACCTGGAGGTTTTTTCATGTGTGTATTACCATGGCATAGCCACTAAAACCAGAATTGTTTGTAGCTGGAATGGAACTCATGAGGCAGAGCAAAACGTGAGGTTGCAACTACATCTGGTGATCCATGAACTAAACTCTTGGTGGTGTCAGTGGAAGAGCTTCCTTTCATGACAGTTTGGTGAGGAGCCATTGCCATGTAGTTGAAGCTGGATTTGGTGACTACCCTAGCTGTGTTTCCTGCCTTCACACTGACCAACCTAATGTCAGCCCAGAGCAAAGGAATGTGGGGAGGAGGAGCAAAAGTTAAAAGAAAACAGCCCTCTCAACCTGACCATTAAGTCTTCCTCTGGGGCTTGGGTTTCAAGCAGACTCTCTGAGAGCTGTGTAAGTAAGATCAGAGAAACTCCAGACTGTGCATGCAGAAGCAACACAATCAAAGCCTAAAGGCAGCCAGCGGGATGGAGGACACAAATTATCCTTCAGCAGCCTCTGTTTTGGTGAAACCTTTCCAGTGAATAGGTCACTGCTAAGGAAATGGGATGTTCTACAGGACCATGTAACAGTGACCTGGAGTCTCTCCCTTGTCAAGCAGCCACACAGCTAAAGGGTATCTAAGCTGGCATTTCTGTTTTACCTCTTGTTAGTGCAGTTCAAGTTTTGCTAACATAGCAAGGGCCTACTTTTCTGGCTCAGTGGTTAGAACATGCTGGGATTGGACGGGGAGTTACCTGACATACAAGCTCTGATCCAGGGAGGAGCTCATTAATTTTGCAAAATTGAGCCCCATCAGCAGAAGTCCTAGAGAGCCACTCACTACTGGGGTGAGTGCTTGGGGGTGCAAGCCGAGATCTGGGAGGTGGCCAAGATGTCAGCTTAAGATGGCCCTCACTCATCACCGTATTGTACTTCCAGTTGACTTAAAGATTTCCAGTGACTGGAATAAATTTTAAAAGTGTTTCAGCAACAAAACAAAGAAGCAAAAGAAGAGATTTGTTTCTATACAAACCAAATCATTTGGGGATGTTTTTTTCTTTCTTTTCATTTGGCTGATGAACAAGTAACTTCTGCATTATTAAAGGAACTAAGTCTTCTGTGGTAATAAGTCATTCCCCTCTCCCCTTTGGTTTCAGGGATTCAGGAAGGTCAACAATGACTCTGACCTCATAGTTCACAGAAATCAAAAGGTCATGTTCTCCAGAACAGCAGCTGAGTACTCTGCCTCAGGATTGATTTTGTTTTATCCAAGGTGTTTGTTTGGGCTGTCTCCCACTTCCTGAAAAGACCCACTCATAGACACTAGGTATCTGCAACCACTTTTTGGCACAAAAAAAATGATGGATGAGTCACAATTCTGGTAAAAGTTGTGATGTCTCCTCTCCATGGACAGGCATAAATGAGGACACTGGCAACAAGGAATTTGCCCAGCTACTTGCCTTCTCCTGAGCGCTGAGGCACAGCCTCCAAGCAGTTCACATATTTCTATTTGTTCACTCTTCTGTCATCCATCTTGTCTCATGACAGATGAGCATGAAAAGACCTAAACTCTGCCAAGTCCTCAACAAAAATATTAATATAATTCACCTTCCAGAACTCTGCTCCAGCTGCTCCACACTATGTCTTTTGTTAGATACTTGTATGAATAATAATATCTGCAGTCAGTCTAGCTAAGATTGCAACAGTAAAAGAAGTTAACCCTCCTGCTTCAGGGCACAAACCAATCCAGATTCTGGCAGGTTTGCCAGGCCCGAGGGTAGGAGTTCATACAACCTTCTCCATAGGAGCCAGCACCACCTGCATCCCTTCCCTCCACTCCTCCTTCCTGCCTTCTTTTCTTGACTTCTTGCACTACCTTTCAGGATTTTTGTTTGCTGCCAGCTTTTGCCCCTGCCTGGAGAGGCAGGCTGTTCACCCTGTCGCATGCGCTTTCTCCACCTGCAGCTGGTTCCAGCTCTCCCCTGTTCATCCTGGGTTTTGTCAGTCATCTCTTGCTACAACTTGAACTGAAAATTTCTGGTTTTCCTTCCCCATCACTGCCATTCCTTTCTCCTCAGCCTTAGCCTTTCCTTGAAGCCTTTTCCTACTCCCTTTCTCCCTCTCTACAAGCACAGAGTTTAGAGACCAGGCAAAGCATAGACATGGGGCTGGACCTGATGGAGCTGAGTCCACACATACCTGCAGAGGCACCTCCACCTGGATGCACATGCTGCCCGCAGGAAGGAGGTGGGGGTCTCCTTATCCACCTTGGACTTCTCTTCCTGCATCCTGAGAGGGACAAGCATGGCACTGGGGGTCTCCCCAGCTCCCTGCTCCCACCAATAAGAGCCCATCGGCCCCTTGTGCCTGCCTGCAGTTCCATGCTGAGGTGTGGCCCATGGCACTGATAACCGTTTCCTCATTATCAGCTGCCTCCTTCCTGCCTACTGAGGCTGGGTTATGAAAGGCGTCCCCATTTGCTTCAAAACACTGAGTTACGGAGCGATGAAGATTTTTGTAGCATGCTTGTCTCTGTTTCTCATTGATGCATGCAAGATGAGCAGGGAAAATATTCCTTAATCCCTCCTTCATATCAATCATACAAACAGCCCTTTGCCTACAGAGTGCTGGATAAAGATGAGAGCTACTGTCTAGTGTGCTAGCCAGAAAAGTCTCATTTTCTATGCATTATCCCTGAACTGCTGCCTTTTAATGATATTTGGATTGCAATTTTCCTGGAGCTGGGACCATCCTTCCACTCTGTTTTTATAGCACCAAACATGAGGATCTTACTGGGTTAATAGGGTCCATAGTCACTGCCCAGGTACGATGCTGACTTCACTGGCTGGTTATACTGGAGTATATGAGTAAGACAGGGCTGGAAGAGGAGTGACAGGACAGCCCATCACCCAGTCCTCCAAGCTGGGCCACTTCTTCTGTCCCTTCTCCCTGTTGCTATAGAAAACATAATGTTACCTGCTGCAAGAGTTTTGCTGGAGGAGGTTTACGCGGGCTGATTCTGCTGGTACGTGTGCCGTGCCGAAGGACCGAGGGCAGACGCCGTCTCAGGACTTGCTGTTCCCATTTTGAGGTAGGAGACAGTGACAAATACTAGGCAAAGAAAATAGACTTACCCAGTGCATCTCAACGCAGACATCAGACTTCAAGCCGCAGAGTTTGGTGCTTCCCACCACATATTCTCCTAACCTGTTCTCACCTTGCCCTCTCCCATTTTTGTTTACCTCTAATATTTCCCTTATCATAAGCAGGAAAATGTATCAAAGCAGAAGATGGACTCCTTCCAAACCTTGTCCCTGTCTGCTTACATTCTGGTTTTTTATTTCTCCTCTCTCCCATTGAGATCATTTACCCAGAAAATGGCCAGAAAAAATGTAGTAGGTGGTAACGGAAGCCTGTTACTGACCGTGGTTCACCATGCACATAGCTGTGGGCCTGGGAGAGTGTGATCACATACCCTAGAAGTGAGGAGTTTATAATGGCCTGATCCAGACCCCTGTAATGTAAATGGCATCCTTTTCACTGGCTTCAAGGGGCTTTGGGTAACACTGTAAAAAGTCCAGCAAGATACTGTACATGGATATGACAACTATTTATAGGCGTTATGATAGATAAGATGTGTATTCACCATCTAAATCTAGCCACTGTGTCATCTGAGGAGAGAAAAATCAGGACTGATGCTTAGTGGAATGAGAGATATCAGTGACGATGAGGGACCATTGACTGATGTGTCACCTGCTTCCCCAAAACAGAAGCACCTGAGATCCTTCACCATCTACCGCAAGTGCCCTTTGTAACAAAAGGAGAGTTTTTTCAACTCTAGCAAAGTAATATCCTTCAGATTTATGACATTTTTTCTACAGCAAATGCTCCTAGAGCATCTCATGGTGATATAAGCCCTCTGAGAGACCTGTAGTCTTATATCTTCCTTTGACCGGATCTCTCTAACTGTGGCCTGTGACCCCACAGTCATTGAAAACCCATGCTTGGTGATGGTGCAAGTTAACGTGGATGACCTTGGTACCCAGGATTACGTGTGCAATACAGGCTTGATTGCTATCATCAGTACCCAAGGATACCAGCCCTGACAACATCAGAGCTGAGTTACCTGCGTGGAACAACCTACTCATATTCATACCTGTGAGCAAGCTCCTCGCTGGCATTCATAAACATGCTTCTCCCTCTGAGCAGAACACAGTGTGCAGATGTTATCATGCAAATGAATTTTTTCAGATAAAGGTGTCCTAACTTTTGATGTTGGAGGAGTGTGTTGTTTCACATTATAGAGGGATCACCAGCAGATACTTAAAAAATCTTCACGTGAGAGCAGGTTGTCCATACCGTTGTCATGGTGGAGCCTAATCAAGAAAAGCCCTGTTGCCTTTGGAGCTGTATAAACACACGGAGAGAAATAGACAATCTCTGATTCCAAGAGTTTACAGCTCAAAAAAAAAAAAAAAAAAAATTAAAANAAAAAAAAAAAAAAAAAAAAAAAAAAAAAAATCTCCAGGCTTGAATCGGTTGAAATGCTAAGGGTTTTAGCACAAAAACCTCAGAAGTGATACAGATAGCACTCATGAATGGGTGGAGAGACCTTCAGTAAAATCATCAACAGAGCATTAATCTAAAGTCCTGTTTCTCCATCGTGAAGGAGAGAATAGGGGAACAGGAGAGAAAAAGAGGAGGGGTTCTACAACTCTTAATAGCTGCTCTTGGTTTTAATTCCTCAAAAATGCCACTGGCAGATGTTCACTTTGGATTCGATCAGAACAGATTTTAAAGGTCTCTTTCCACACTCGAAAAGCTCTAGAGCCTTATTTAGCAAGATTCCATGCAGTAGCAAGAAGAGAAGTCAGTCTGGCTTGTTTGAGGCTTAGCACTGATCCCGATATAAGAAAGATGTGGACATTATGCTAGGCTTTGAGGAAACACACATGCAATTCCTCAGCCTCTGGCACAGAAACAAGAAATGTCTGTGGAGTGTAGAAGAGCATCTCCTTTTTTTGAACTGCCAGATGGAATCTGTGAGACTTGCACAGTGCTTGCATGGATCTTCCATCTTACCTACATGGCTGGCAGACAGGCAGTGCTGGCTGGTTGTGCTGGAGCCCCAGGTAGCGAGTTCCAGGCACCAATACCCAGGGGTTTGTGTCAGTGTGGTTCCTCTGTCATGTTGAGTTGTGCAGTCCCGTTTCTGCAAAACATCTCTTTCATTTCAGGGATCAGCTCACATCCATAAGTGTCCATGAAAATACCGGGGGCCATATTGTTAATCTCCAGTAAGACTCATAAGCAAGTCCTCTGCTGAACAGAAACTTCTGGTCCCTGGACAACACAGAGAACCATGCTGGAGACTGTAGAAAAGAGGGATGTACAGAAGTCAGCCGTCTCACACTGACACCAGCACTGACACATATGGATTTTGGGTTCTTACGTCCTAAAGAATGCAGTGAGTCACCACTGTCCGCATACGCACTGTTACTGAGGGGTAAGATAGATCTGTTTGTTCATTTTATTCTTGATCCACTGAGGCTTTCTGGTCATTCCGTGCTTGTGTTTTTCTGTTGACTTAATTATATAAACTTCCTCTAATGCAAGAATAAGTATCTTTTGTGCTGTAACCCTAAGATCCTCTGCAAGGGATCCTGTATGGACTGCAAATGGTCTCAGATATTGTGACCCTGTAGTGACCACTCAACTACAGTTGTCTGAAGAGCTCTCAGACATTGAGAACAGCCACATGAATTGCAACCTCAACTGTTTCTGCAAGTTTAGCCTGGAAAAGTCTGTACTAAATCCTTTACCTAAAAGTCTTTTAGGTTTTTGCTGAGGAACCTGAAGAAAAACTACTTTGGTTGCAAAGAAAAGTTTTCCAGTGTTGGATTGCAATTTTCAGTACCCAGCCCCTAAAAAATGTAACTGCATTTGGTTTTCAGCAACTGAAAACCAAAAAAAATTATTTTTGCTTGACATAATCCCCCAAAGTCTAACATGGATTTCTGGAAATGTTAGTTCTGTCCACAAAAATGTGCCAGTTTTTGGTATCTTCTATTGTTGTTGTCATTCAAATAAAATCCTAGACTGACTTTACTCACTTTTCTTTTTTTTTTTATGATCCTTCCTCAGGCTGAATTTTTTCTTTTCTAAATGCATGCATCTAGTTAAGTTCTGAATTCCTTTGCAGTGGCAGATCACATCACAAAAGGAAGTGTGCTCTTCCCCACAAGTGGGACAGGGGATCCCTTCTCATCCTGTCACTTGTGTGAAGAAGCAGATACTATGTCTCTCATTTCTTCCAGTTACTCACCGTTCCAAAAGCTTCTGTAATGAACACTGCTTGCCCATGTTCATTACAAAGCGGAGTGTTTTCGTGGTGAGTTCCCATGTGTCTTCTTCACAGGGAGACCAAGAGCATTACTGTATTTGGGTAGCTTGTTACAAAAACATCATATGCCTCCAGTGCATCTGGTTTAGATACTGACTTAACACTAAGCTGGAAAATGACAGCATATGATGCATACCTCCCAGACACATAATATTTGTGGCATTTATTTGTGGCTGGTTACGCTCTTTTTATGGGTTAATTTTCTGTTGGCCAATTAGAAACTGTCCGCTAAACTGAGCACATTTGAAATGCTGAGTCAGTGTGGATATTCCATCAGAGTCATTCCCTAGAAAGTTATAAGAATTTCAAGTTATGGTGGCCTGAGGTCTGGGCACTTCCAAAACCTAAAAGCAAAAACAGGTCAGGCAAGTTTTGAGCTTCTGGAGCTGTTTCACAGTCTGTGTCTCACACCTTTCTTGATTGTAGATAAATTCTTCTCTCTTATCTGCTTTCTAGAAACTTTCCCCGACATGAAAAGCCATGGAGAATTAGCGAGCACTGATTTATGGTGCATTAGCACATGCAGCATATGTTTCTCTAATTCCAGAGAAAGTCTGGCTCTGCAATGCTTGGAAATGGTCTTTAAAATCCAAGGCAGAGTGTTACACACATCAGAATGTGCTCTCTGCGGGTGAAGTTCAGCTCTCTGTAGTGACATACCACAATGCTGAGGTAGTTGCTAAGTTCTGTTCAAATGCCAGGATGCATTTCATCCTGTAGCCTTTATTGATATATTAGAGAGAAGATCAGAAGTCATGTACCCTGGCATTGATTTGGTACTGGGACTAAATCAACATCAGCTTTGATTGCTCCAAATTGCTTTTTATATTACCAGGCTCTGAATGCTCTGCCAGCGGATTAATCACCAACAACAAAGAATTTACTACGTGTCAAAGTTATAAAAGGAGGGGTTTTAAGAAGCCATCTCTTTACCCGTCTTTGTGAAAACAAAGCAATGTGCAATGAGAGATGTACAAATAATCAGAACACCCAAGGGGGAGGAGCAGAGCTGCAGAACAAGCTGCCAGCAAGACAACCTACTAAAAAGGTTACTTTAAAAGCTTTTTGATGATGGAGCTTATTGTATTTATGAAAGATATGACAGGATACACTTGCCTGTAATAGCAAGGGATTGGAATTGTCAACTGGGGACAGCTCTTCTGGCCCTTTTCCTATCATGTGCTGTCTGAGGCATTGCAATTAAACTCAGCACAACAGCTTTAAGTAGGGAGAGATGCAAAAGTACAGTCAGGTGAAACTCGTATCAATTAAATAATAAAAGCAGCCAGTGGAGTGTGAAGAAAATGGCTAGCAGGATAGAGAATGGCTGCACAATAAGAGAGGGGAAGCCAGCAGGCCAGTTTCTGGACACAGACCTGTATCTTGTGATGCATTGTGTTGTGGAGTCAATCATTTCATGAAGCCTAGGATTTGTATCTCAGGAAAAATAAAGATCATTTTGAGTTCAAATGTCTGTCATCACAACTAGGTTTGCAATGCCTTTCCAAGAGCTGAAATAATAGCTGAAAAGGCTCATCTGTGTACAAAATCAAATAAAACATAAAAAGACAGATTTGTCTCCACTGGAAGGTCAGTGAAATTTATCAAACCATTCAAACCACTTTATTTCTTCAGAAATCCTCCAAAACCAGTCTCTTTAACTCTGTGTTATTTCCAGACTGCTCAGCACTTCCTCTCATCTTTATAATACAAGAATGACCCTCCTATGTTTCAGACTTGGCTTTGCTGAAGTTTATATTCTGCTAAATAAATACTACATCATGCAGCTCTTAGCACTAAAAAAATATCAGCTCATCTGGGTTTTTTCCACCTCTTGATGAAAAGTATCTTCAAGGAAGACTGCACATCTATGTCCTGAAGGATGGGGCCAGGCAGTAAATCCTATCCATGATGAAAACTACGTTCTGTATTTCCTCTTTTTATTCTTGATTATAGCTGTACACACACTTGCCTTCTGCTATTTCCCCATCTTGAGCACTGTGCAGACCTTGGACACATCAGGGTCACAGTGGAAAACACTGTTCTGGAGCGTGACTAATGGCAAATTTGTGGGGATGGATCCTGATAACTGACTGGCGACTAGCTCATCACTGCCACTGAGGACATCACAAGCTACCTTCCCTTCAGTCCTTTTCCACCATCCTCTCCTGTGGTCACAATGCAAATGAAGCTGACTGGACGGCTGATGGGCTGGACTCTGGCCTCCTCCTGATCTGTGAGCATCACCTGCTGCTGTGCCCAGGTCACCAAACGCTGGAAGCAATGGCCGCTGTCTTCTACTAACACCTCGTCTCTGCAGCATAGGCATCCAAGGGCAAGTGTGCCTGGAGCAGCATGAAACGGTCTCCTGAGGCCCTCACCATTGGCAGATCTGGTACATCAGGTAGCAGGAAGAGCTGAGGGCAGGATGGGCACAGGTAGATGGACAGCTCCAGCTAGGACCCAGGCTGGGGGCAAGCCCACCCACCTCCCCAGCACTGACAGGGGTGATGCAGAGCAGAACTTGAAAATGTCCCTTTTAATAGTCACCTGAGTATCTTGCTGATTCCAGTATGGCTGGTCCATGGCAGTCCACAGGTGCCTAATACTTCTTGAGACCTTTTATGGGAACAGAAAGAGCAGAGTAGTTCCCTGCCCCCCGGTGAAGTAACGGTCAGCATTTGGGTGATGCAGACATTGTTTCCTCCATGTGCCTAGAAGCATGAGAGAGTGGGGCCAGATAAGCTACCGGTGACCTGGCCAGAATGAAATGCCAAGGAAGAGAAACAAACCCAGAGCAGACAACCAGATCTGAGGAGAGAGTGCTGTCTTCCATTTAATGAGGTGAATCTCTGATTTGTGTGATCAACAGTCATGGACTAAGCAGAGGAACTCACCTGCCAAGAGGTTCAGAGAGCAGTGTCTCCTCCTCAAGAACCTAAGATGAAAGGCAGGTCTTGCATGTAGAAATGTCCCATCAGGCTGACTTCATTTCTGACTAGCCTGGAGAGGCGGCTTTTTGTTCTCTCTGACTTGTCCTCTGTGTTAACATTTGCTTTAGGTTCTTGTCAAAACAAGAACAGCCTCTTGAAGCACAGCACACACTCTGTCCTGTTTAGTTCTGTAATGTTTTGTTTGGCTGCTGGCAACTTGTCCATCAGAAGAAACAATATGTCCTCAGTCCATGCCCTAAGAAATTCCCTCCTGTAACAGCAGAAATCTAACAAAGCCCATCCGGTCCATCAGACTTCAACAGAAATAAAACAGCCAACCACATCAGCCTTCTGACAAAATGTTATCAGAAATCCACTTGGGTTAAGCTGTGCAGAAAGTTCCTGGGATCAGCTTATTGCAGAACAGGTGACAGGAAGGGACTGCTGCATTAGGAAAAATTGTCCACATGGTCCAATGCCAGAACTACAGCTAACAGTAGTGGATGCTTGAAGGACAAGTGCAAAACCCTTCCTAATTCACCTAAATTCCATGCCAGTAGGGATATCTTACTTGCCCTTTTCATGGCTGATTATCTCATGCCCTGATCCTGGGCACTGACAGTGCTTGTGATTTCATCCTGGCCAGCCTGGGCTTTGAAGGCACATGTATGGCTGGTGTCCCATAAGTGCAGATGCCATTATTCATGCTTTATTAAGACACAGTCCATTCCCTTTACCTAACAGCAAAGGTAAATTTAGTCCCATGTCTATCACATGTTCAATCTAAACTCTTTGTCTCAATAGCATCCTTCAGCACAGAGCCCTCTGAAAGTACTATATGCATTGCCAGAAAAAAAGTATTTCCTTTTATCCTTTCAAGTCTATCTTCTTAAAGTAAAGGGAGACTCTTGGTCTTGTGTTATTGGAAAGTGAAGTAGCAGTGCTGGTTAGACTCACCTGTATTACTGTGTACTCCTGCTTCCCCTCCTCGTGCTCTCACCTGAGTTTAATTGCCCTGACAATATTTTCTCCTTATATCAAAGCTCTTCTTCCCTTCACACCTCCTGCATTTTTGTAGCTCTCTGGATAGACATATTTTGTTACCACCACTCAGTTCTCTTAGGAGTAAGGTGATTTGTGGCCCACACATATCCAAGCCTTTCACACTGGCAGTCATCCAGAGTCCCTGCACTGACTTATTTGCTGCCTCGTATCCCATCATGAACTGCCTGTTTGTCTTTCCATCACCTGCTGCAGCTGGTTCTAACTTCGCTTAGGAGCTCTTTGAGGACAGAGCCTGACCTTTAACAAGCATGTGCCCCACACTCAGCCCCATGGAGCACATCATGAATCCCACACCACAGGCTGAGTGGATTCCCTTGCCAACATAACACAGCCAAAGACAGCTCTTTAATAGCCAGCACATCCTCTTCACTAAGCAAGACCACTGGCAAATACAATAGGATCAGGAAGAAGCTCACTGAACGAAGTTGTGTTTCAGTTAATATCAGTGAGGCTGGCACCAATGCAAATAACATTTTCTTCATTAGCTTCTAAGCACTTCCAATTGTGTCTCATCCTGTTTTTCTCATCAGTTTTTTACAACCAACTGTTGCTCTGTTTCTAAAGAGGGTTTAAAAATATTCCTTCAGAGATATATGAAACTGATTCTGCAAGTGTCTGTTAATGAATAGACCTGAACAATTATTACTTTTGCAGAGAATAATACATAGGCTGTAAATGTGGTTCTGGTTGTCCTGAAACTGTTGACACATTATTAGTACTGTGTTTCATGAATGATGCTAGCTGGGAAGAAAAAGAGAAAAAGATGGAATTCACAAATAGGAAAGAGGAGGAAGTGCTCTTCAAACTCTACCTCTATGTCTAGTCTCAAGAGTGTAAAATAACCAAATTAAAGTCCCACACAGAAAGGGAAGATGCAACTCTGCCTCTCAGCTGCCTGGAGCGTAGCTGTGGGTAGACACAGAGTGTCCTGTCCAGACCCCCCTAGGGTGTGAGCGTAGCTCTCAGCCTCCAGTCTCCTGTTGGCTTTTCCTGATGTAAAGCTCATAGTCCCTCACAAAAGGAGGGGAATCTGTGCATCTCATCTTGTGGGACAGTACTCCAGTCCGGCAGGACGAAGAGGGCTGTCTTCTGGCCCAATCAGTATTTAAACAAGAATGTCTTCAACAGGAAAAGTGGAGAGGTAAAGATCAGCCAGCCCAGAATCCTTTAGAGACTGGGACTCTTGTGCAAGGAAGTGTCAGAGCCCCATGTTCAGGGCAGCTGCTTTACTGCAGGCAGGGACTTCAGCCTGAACTAGCCTTGCATGAGACACCAGGGCCTTTGGAGATGGGGAATCTCTTATGGCCCCCTCTATAACAGGTAAAAGGCTGCAATGGCAGTAACTTCTCCTTCCTTACGCAGTTGCGTAAACCACCCCCTCTTTGCCTTTGTTCGCATGTGTCCATAGCAAAGCATTTCATTTTCGATTACATGGAACATTTTGTGTCAACTGAAAACAATGAGACTGATCCCATTCCTCTGCTTGTGAGTTAAACCTCCAAAAATTTACATTTGCTTTCTTCTCTGAATCTAAATTATTTTCCAGTGAGGCTGCCAAGCTCAAAATCACTTCATCATGCAGCTCCAGAGATGAAATAAATGCATCCTCTCCCATACCTAACCTGATTCCCAATGAGAAACAGGAAAAGAGACCCCAAAACAGCACAGCTTTGGCTTAGCAGGAAAAGTTGTTGCTGGTGTCCAAACAAGAGGCATGAAGAAGAATTTCAGGTATGTTGGAGCAAACAATGTGTGGCCTTTTGGAGCAAGATTTTGCTGCAGAATCTGAGGAGCCTGACTGAATTCGTAGTCAATACAGCTAGGAGGATGGAGATGATTTGCAACTAGATTGAAAAATGAGGATTTACGTGAAGGGCAGTATCTCCTTCCCTTTGCTCCGTGCAGCTGCAATAGAAGATCCCAAGGCTACCTCCACTTTCTTCTTCTGTCACAGCAAAACAAGACCCCCAAAGAGCCACTGTTGAGCATAATTCATCAAACTCACTCCCCAGCTCTTTTGATCAGGCATGCAACAGATGTTGCATCCCTCTATGAAGCTGCTGGACTGTGCTGTCATGAGGTTTTCATTATACCTTTTGACAAGCAGATGCAATCTTTACAACCAAAAGCCATTTTTACATTTCAGGGCAGAGCTGTACTTTACAGAGGAGAAGGACTATGCAATCAACAGACTAAAGTGGCTGAAGAGATAAATAACACTCTAAACCAAAGGAGAGATACAGTTACTTTCTGTGTGCTAATCAACGCCCCCGACATGGGACATCAAAGCAGGGCAAAGCAAGCACAGAATTCAACACGTCCCTGAACTCAAGGCTGTGACAGGGACAGCGCAGAAATGTCCCGATTATGTTTCACAAGCTGGCAAATCTTAGACCCACCCTCAGAGGAAGACTGGCCCTGAAGGGAGGAAGATGCTGTGGGACATGCTGTTCCGTGTGACTCCAAAGAGAGTCTGTGATATCCCTGCTTTCATATGCCACACTCTCATGTGAAATCTCCAGTGCAGATGATAAAAGCCTTTAGAGTGGGACACTCTCTTGTTTTGGTGATCTTTCCATGGGTGAGCCGAAAGCTGACGGCAGAAGGCACTGGAAAGTGAGGATGAGTGGGAATACCCTTCCTTGACAGTGTTGGTCAAGCTCTGACCCCACCACTGAATGGGAGAGCTTGGAAATAAGCTTGTTCCATTGACATAGCTCAGAGGGATTATCTCCTCCTTGACCTTACAACCCTATGGCTGATGAGCTTACCAGGTGCTTTTATCTAGCCCCAGCTGACACTGCCAAGGGGTTTTGTCAGATCTGCTGCTGTTGAGCAGAATACCGTCGGATGGATTCTCCATGCCCATTCTGTTTTATAAATGACTTGGACAATGAGGCTTTCACACCAAGCAATGGGGCTTTCAGGCTGGGAGTCAGGGCAGGAGGACTGAATGAACCCACACTCACGGTCCAATCTGGTGTCCAACAGGAGCATGGATCTCAGCAGCTGAAAGGAGAGCTGAACCTCTGAACAAATGCCTGTAGTATGCATCTGTGCCTACTATAACTCCATGTGAGGGGTCTAAACACAAGCAAATAAACCAGCCATTCAGGGTTAAATGCAGTGCTCATGAACAGAGATGGGGCTGTAGTCAATCTACCTCTCACCTACCCATCACCAGTGCTTCCAAAGCAAAGGATGGACCGTCAGAGCTGCTGAAAAACGAGCACTGGTCACTGAAGTTCCACAGTGCACAGCACTGGAAGTGCATTTTCCTGCATCCATGTGGTCAGCAGAAGCTATGTCTAGACAGAAGAAAAGGTTGATGTGAAGACACACTAGCTAGTTTCTTGGACTCCTGTGTAGTTCAGGCAAACCATTGTCTTAACCTCACATACACATGAATAACAACAATAAATAAGTATGATATAACCATCCTTGCCAAATCACAGGCAATCTGCTGCTTTATAATTCATCACAGCAGCAGGTCCATTCTCTTTCCCATGTAACACTCACAGTGGAGCAGAGAAGCATATTCCCTGGCTGGAGTGGGTTTAGACCATAATTCAAGACACATATAGAGCCTGTCTGGGAGTGGCACATGCCTGTATGTATTGCATATGCATTGCCAGTGTTTCCCTTTGAATGCCATGGGCACAATTTAATCCTAATGAGCTACTTCAGTCTTTTAAGGAACACTTCAGCCATAGAGACAACTCCTAAAATGAAGTGAATCCTGATGAAAGTGGATTTTTAACACAGACAGGGTTGCATGATTATTGCTTTCATTACAGTAAGTTTAGTGCTGGCAGCCTGTTGTGCTGAACAGGCAGCCCTGGAGCCTTAAGTCCTCTTCATCTCCCAGAGTGCTACAGCACGAGCATTTGCTTCCACTACAGCGACCTGTCAAGTCGCCTCAGCCTTGGCTCAGCAGGGTCACTTCCAGGAACAAGGAGATAATTCAGCCATTATGACCCTGTCCAGCTCTCCCGTTCTTTGATAAGCCTCCTAACAAAGGTACCAATTAGTGACAAGTGTGATGAGGAATTTTGCAAGGCAGGCACCTGGGAGCTGAGCTGAGGCAAAGTGCTGGTGGCCATGGGCACTACATTGGGAGATGCTTCCCCTTGGCGCTCACAGGCACAGGGTTTAGGGGTGATTTCTGGGGAAAACCCCACTGCTGCAGGAGATGCAGGGTGTGCTCCAACTGTAGGTATTTTTACTCCAGGCTGGTACTGAGCCTCTGCTCTCTTGCTGTGTCTGAGAAAGTTTGTTTGAGATAAAAATCAGGCTCGGAGCTCTTTTCTGTCACAAAGGGTCCCATAGAATATTTATGGCCTATTTCAGGAAAGAATAAGATGGTAGCTCTTACATCCTCACCACATGTCCTTCTCATCTTTCTAAATCTCCTCTGCACTGTTTTATTTGGATAATGCAGCATTCACAACGTGCTCTCCATTATTATATGCTGCTGTCCAGCTGTTCAGTGTCAGGCTTTGCTTCAGGCTTCCTTTCTCTCCAGTCGTGTGTCTTTCTTTGCACGTTTGATTCACTGATGTGCAGCGTATGCTCCGGGGCAGTTCTCTTTCATGGGCAAGCACCGGACTAATAGATGATCTCAGGAATGATCAGATCAATTCATTAACCTTCTGAATAAAGTTCTCTATTGATACAGCCCCTCTTATCAGGGAAGCCTTGGGTATTATTTATTCCACAAAATGGAAATGCTGCTCTCCCCCTCTCCCACCCTGCCAAGGTTATGGCCTTACGTCAGCCTGTGCTGCAGTGACCTTGAGGGTACTAACCCTTTGGAAGCGCTGGGCTTTTTCCCCGTCGGTGCGTGCACGGGCACGGCTCCCACACTGCGTGGTGATCTGCACGTCTCACTGCGCTTTGCATACACAGGGCTCTTAGCATATATTTGCATGAGGGTTATTGGCCTTCTCTTGCTGTAGCACCAGCAAGATGTTTGGCGTCAGAACAGCCTTGTTGCAGTGATTATCAGTACGTGGGCTTGCAAGCCAGGGCCTGAAAAGGCTTGGATTTGTCAATAAGGGAGAGCTGAAAATAGGTTGAGCAAAGAGGTTATGGAGTTTCCATCCATGATGGCAGTTGTTTAAGAAACAGCGGGGCATGGCCCTGAACAACCTGCTGTAGATGACTCTGCTGTCAGCAGGTGCGTTGGACTAGGTATCTCCAGAGGTGTCTGCCCAAGTCTGTAGATGTGTGATTCAGTGACCTTACTGAGTGTGTTTTCAGGTGAGGAGAATTAGAGGTAGCTGGACTAAGGGGATTTAGGGGGTTAGAAAGGGCAAAGCAGCCTCAGTCCAGAAGTGAATCCACACTGTTTCCTCCTGAAAACACATCCCTGGGAGAGAGGAGACTGCAGCATGAAGCCAAAAAGCACAGGGCGTTCTTGTGAGGCCTGGAGATAGGTACATTTGCAAGCCAGCCCTGTCTGACTACCTCTCCTCTTAAATCCATCAGTTTAATAGCTCACAAAAGGCTACAGATTTCTTGTTGCTCTCAGTCTAATATACTTGGATTAGCACTGAATCATCTTTTCCAGCTGTAATATGTGAGAGACGCATATTTGTTCTCTCTAGGCAAGGTTTTATTCTGTGCCTATTTGTTCTTCTGTTTATTCAATACCTGCAGCCCATTAGCTAGATCATTATTCACTAAGATCTTTCTTCTTCCCCCTAGTCTAATAATCACCAAATTTAATTTTGAACATTTTGGTTACAGTTACCAGTTGTCAGGCTCCTGGAAAGTTCTTGGCACTTCTCAACAAGCAAAAGTAAGCACGTCCAGCTTCCCCTGTATCCTTTTGAATAAATGAAATAGTTTGTATCACAACACCACAACACTCTCTTCCTGGCAAGTTTGCCTCCCCAGTCTATGTGGTTGTTGGGGGAAGGGGGAAGGAAGCCTGTTCTCATTGCTGCACTTCTGGGGTATGAACAGGGAGGTTTTTGTCCCTTGCCATAATTTTAGCATGAAAAAGAAAGGCATCTTTATTGTGCAAAAGGTAACATTTTTGGTAACAATAGCCAGCTTTTACCTGCTACATTTTCATGGAAATTTCCTCAAGAAATTAAATTTCCCATTTGCTTTGCTATGGAAAGCTACTGGTAGCAGCTGTCAAAGAAAATTGCAAGTACCCACAAATATTGTCATTTTAAAAGGCAAATATTTGCAGAGCATGAAGTCAAGTCATGGAATTAAGCCATCCCTTTGGAAGGGTTCCTGTTGGCTAAGGCACTGCTGCTATGCCACTACTCACACCTTTTCTCTCTATGGCATACCTATTTTTTCCTCCTTCAGATTATTGTTACTGTAGCCACTGCATTCCCAAAACAAGTGCAGGACCCTATCTGCCCGTTGTACAAGTATAGATAAACTCACTTCTTTTCAACTCCTTTTCTTCTATTCACTCCCCTTTGGATTTTCACCTGGAGTATGTTTGGGGACATGTTTTATTTCCTCTTTGAGTGTTTTTTTTTTCTTTGAAATAACAAGTTATAACCCACTCACCCTCAAACCAGAAGTGGTATTTGCCTTCAGCTTTCAGCATTCATCAGTTGCAATTTGAGCTAGAGCAGCCTTCTCCCCCGCACACACCCCCACCCCACACACACCTTTAAATAAAACAAGGGATGCTTGAGCAAGCATCTGATTTCAGCACCTACAAATGGGAAATACTGTGGAATGTTGGCAGTAAGCCTCTGCAAGCTGATGACCCAAACACCAGGTGTGGGGTTTGCCAATGTACTTCAGGTCAGCACAGTGACCTACCAGAACTCATCTGAATCCCTGGTACCTCAGCCCACCATCTCACATGAACACAACTCGGTAGTCCCATGTGAACACAGTCCCCAAAGCAAATCACCAAAATTAGCAGGAATTTTCTCAGTTGCTTTAAGACATCTACAGTCTATACAGTGATGGATTCCAGCAGCTGCAATGGATATAGACTCACTGAAAGTCCACCATAAGTCCCTCACAAGTGTTCCTAACTTGAAATGCATGCTCATGGTGTGAGAAAACAAAGATCCATCATGTATTGAGGCTTGTGTGGTAGCTGGAGAGAGAGGGATTTGGGAAGGTGGGAGGAGAGAGCCTTCTGTGCCAGAGCCCTGTAGGACAGCTGTATAATGTCCCCTCTGAGAAGCTGCAAAAGTCCTTAATGAGCTTCTCTGCTTTCTCCTGGGCAGCCATCAGGTCCCTGCCAAGACAGCAGAACGCAGGCTGTGTGCCTTGGGTCTGAGGGGTGATTTTTTTTAAATCCAGCCACTTTAGCCGCACATGTTTTTACTGTGGTACTGTATAAGTACGCAGTCTCTGGGCAGGAATCTGTCCAGGAACAAACAGGTGGAAAACTTCAGTGTTTCTAAGAAGACAAGGGTTATCGTTATATGAGGGACACTCCCTTCAATGTTGTCATGGTAAGGATAACATATGACTGTAAACACCATAGGCTAAACATCTCTGCATGAAATCAAAGGGCTGTGCATTATCTGGTGAAGAACAGCTGAGAAATTCAGCTGGGTTGGCAAAGAATGGCATTCAAATTATGAACTCCAGCCTTAATCCTCCCTTTTGGATGGGCGGCTGAAGTCTTTCAGGATGGTACTGGAATCCCAAACTGTAAGAAAGATAAAACTGTGCCTGAGGAGAGAGCAATTTCTGGCTGCTGCAGTGCTTGTGAACTCCCATCCACAACACAGGTGGGGAGCAGGGAACTGGTGGAGCACCTGGACGCAATGGAGTCAATGGCTTCAAGGATACCTACCATTAACATACACAGATGAAGATGCTTTTTGTAGGAGAGAGGTTGCCAGAAGTGGGGTTGGAGAAAGGCAGACTCCTTACAGCCTGACCTGTATATGAAATACAGTGTCACCAGCTGGCCTGAAATAACGATATCCCATGGCAGTCTCCATGGGAGGAGCATCAAGGGGCTACGAGGGAGACTTGGGGTGCAGATGGTCTCTGTTTATTACATAGCACTGATGGGAGGCCACACCATTGGAACAATCCTGCTGAGGTCTGAGCTGAAGCTGGGACCTGTAGTGACTGCTAAAAATTCCAGCGTACTATCCATACAGACACCAAAGGAGATGTCACCACCTTTAAGCCTTTCACCAGCATCATGAGGAGCAATCCTGTCTTTGCACAGCAGGAACGGTGGCAGCTCTGGGAAAAACTGTTCAACTTCTCCGTTAGAAATACATTTACCTTTCCTCCTGCTAGTGTGGCAAAGGGACACCTTTGTTCTAGGGCTTATGTGTTAAACCTAGTAAACAACAACATTTTAGTAAGAGTAAGAGAAAACACTTTTGGCAGTGCTGGGGCATTTGTTGTAGCAGGATTTACTATTAGCTTAGTACGATTAAAAGGGATCAGACATGTTATGTGAGAAATAAAAACAATATAAACTTTAAAATTCTTTAATGCTTTATCCCTCTTGCCTCAGGTATAAGCCTGCTGGAGTCTTCAAAGATGCCTTTTCATTACTCCTGTCACTCATTTTACAAACTGCAGTGGCATCCCAGCGTGGGCCGGGAGGAGCAGCACTAGTGATGCATCTGGGCTGGCAGCTGCCAGGCACACAGATGCCAGCCAGCAGCTGTGTAGATGCTGGGCTCCCTCCCAGCTAGTCACTCCTGTGATTTCCAAGAGGACCAGAGTTTCAGAGGATCCCAAATGAGCCCATGCAGGGAGACATCGTTCCTCCTCCCCTCCGTGAGCTGGCTGCAGGCACGTCCGCCCTGCTGCGATATGCACATTTCAGATTATCTGACCTTCTGCAGTCTGGTTATTTTGGCTTTGCAGCCTTGGTTTATATTTGGTCTGGGCTGGCTTTTGCTTTGCAGATCAGGTGGGAGGGTTTAACACTGTGTTTCTGGGGATTTGGGGATTTCTTCTTGCTCCCTCTCCCTCTCTCTTATTTCTCAATGATTTCTCCGGCTGGGTCAGGTTGATCTGTGTGGGATCCTGGCAGAGCACCAGAGTGTAGCATAAGCAGTGCTTGTAACATTGATTGCATTGTATACTCATTCACTGGGCTGCTTGGGAGCCGGAAAACCTTTTACAAAACAGCAGATTTGTCCCCATTGAGCAC
Organism: Machaerirhynchus nigripectus; assembly: GCA_013397975.1. Taxonomy (NCBI): domain Eukaryota; kingdom Metazoa; phylum Chordata; class Aves; order Passeriformes; family Dicruridae; genus Machaerirhynchus; species Machaerirhynchus nigripectus. The sequence goes on along the minus strand of VZRQ01004652.1, from coordinate 1,424,567 downwards.
ACTTACAGCAAGTGAAATGAATAAAAAGCCAACCGCAGGCAAACCTCCAGGTATCTCTTGGGCAGAAAATGTACCAGGATATATCCTGTCACACTGCAGCCTTCTCACACTCACTGATTGGGAGATCAATGCCAATTGTATTAGGCAGTACTGCTTTTTCTACAGGTTATTTTGCTTTAGCTGAAATTTGTAGACATGAATTCATCTTGTCATACACAGAGGTCAAAGTGATCTTTGCAAATTCTGCTCAGTCCTGATTTTCCCTCCACTTTCTAGCAACTCTGTTTTGCTGGGTTATGACCTCTTCTAGACCTCTAGAGCACTGCTCCTACCAGCAGTGCCAACTGATCCAGCAGAGCAGTGGGGGCAGCTGGGCAATCCCATGAAGACTGCTTGGCTCCTCTTGAACACACCCCAAGGCTGTGCCCAGGAGCAGGCTTCATAGGGAAGCCTTTGAGCTAAGAAATTCTTTTCCTTGTGATGCTTCTGTGAATTGCTGTGTGCCATTGCTTGCTCCCTTCCTCACTGGGAAGGCCAGCTTGAGCACTCAGCACTTGCAGGTCCTCTGGGAGCTTCTCCAAAGCATCCATGAAGTATCCAAGGCAGCAATACAGTGTCTGCAGAGAGGTGGAGGCCAGGGTCAGAGGAAAAGTGGGTCTGTGCCTAGCAGGGTGCCCGAAGAGAGTCAGAGAGTGATAGGGGGGTAGCATGCCAAGGCTGCCTTTCCCAAAGGTTAGACAGATGCAGGACACAGTTTGCCAGGCACTACACACACCCAAAAGTCAGTTTCTAATTTGAGAAATTTTCTAATGCCCACTGTACTCTGGGGAACGCAGCCTGGCAGAAGGCACGAGCTGAATGTGGAGTCCTCCTGCCACGCAGCTCCACAGCTCTGTCCCCCGCAGAGAAAAGGGACATTGTGATAGTCGGGAGCACCATGCCAGGGAGGAAGCAGCCTGGCCAGTGCACGGCGGGCAGCCTGTGGCCAATGCCATGAACCCTTTGGGACACCTATGGATGTGGTCAGAAGGGAATAGCGCAGTGGGGAGCTGTTCACACACCTCTGTGACAGCTTCCACCTTGCATGTCAGCCTTTCTCCCTACCTCCTTAAAGTGACAGAAGATGGTGTGCAGGGAATGGGGTCCCAGCAGCTCCTGTGGGAAGGTGATCTGACATCAGGCTGGATGTAGCTTCGCTGTTGGACAGGCAGCAGCCTCACGAGGATTTTGCGGTCCCGTGGGCTTAGAGCTCTTCCGGTTTTGAAGCAAATGCTCCAAGCTGGGCTATGCTTCCCTGCTGCTCTGACACCCGAAACCCAGCATTAGATTTATGAAGCTCGCAAGGCAGCCTCGTGAGATGTTTGCCAGGACATGAGGCTAATAATTTAATCAGGTGAATTCAGATGGGGTCCTGCGGTGGCTCGGGTTGCGTTATATAACGGGATCCATAGGAGAGTTTGCTGGGTGATAGGCTGGATGCTGCACAGCCTGCTCCAGGATGGCCATTAAAGAGAAAGTCTGCCTCCGTTTTGTACCCTGTCCAATGTCATGAAGTTTCACGAGGAGAGAAATGCGTCTTCCTTTCCATAAAACTGCGGCAGGGCTTTGAAAATTAAAGTGGTTTGGTTTTATAATGCAAAATATTGTGTTGTGGCTGCCCACTTCCAAAGCAAGAGCCAGAAAATTCTCTTAGACTGCAATTCAGTCTAAGAGACTGCACACAGGTTTCCATCCAGCTTTTGAGAGGGTTTAGCAATCCAGCCAGCTGGCCCTACTGAGGCACTTCACTCCACAGACTTGCAAAGTCTTATCAGCACATGCTATCAGGGGCCTGGGGCACGTGACTGGGTGAGAACTGCTGCTCTCATCAGGTATGTGAGGTCTCCTGGGCCTGTAACACATACTCACTTGCCTGTCCTTCCTTGGTGGGTTTGATTAGTATCTGGCCAACACTCAGCGTGTTCACACCCTGCCACTGCATGGCACTGACCGTGTGATTGAGGGCACTGCTGCTGTGTGTGACAACACAGCACACAGGACGTGAGAGTAGGAAAGACGTAAAAACTGCAGGGGAGATTGTGCCTGCAGAGGCAACACAGAGATTTGCTTTGCAACAGACGGAGCATCAGGTGGGGAGGGACCAGCACATGGGAATCTCAGCTTTTTGGACCATGTGGATCCCACTCATCCTTCCCTTCCTTCCAGGTGTCCCACTAATTCCCCACTGGTCATATTGAATTGCAGACCTAGCAGCCCTCGGAGATGAGTCAATCTCTAGGTGGGAATCCAGGGCTTACACTTAGGTTCATGCTGTTATTTTAGTTTGTGGTGTTTGCTTCTCATTACGGTAAGCTCCTAGGAATGTCAGCACCAAAATAGCACAGAATCACAAGGTTACCTGATGAAGAATGAAGTAAACAAGAGGGATATCCTTTCTCTCTGCTCCTCTTTTATTATTTTTCATTTTCTTTTTTTTTTTCTTTCTTTTCTAAAAAGTTTTATCTTGAGTACTGACACTGAACTCCAGGGTGGAGATCTCAGGTTTGGAGATTAGGTGTATCCAGACACAGGAGTTGTTTTGGACCGGCTTGGCCTAACCACCTCTGGGGAGATGTACAGCCAAGGTGCCATGGGTCTGCAGCAGCTGTGGAGATGCCATTCCCGCTTGCCTACCCTTGTCAGACACAAAGGTGGGGCTCTGGCAGTTCTGGAGAGCACCAGTGCCCTGGCTGGTATCAGCCTACCTATCTCTGGTAACTGCAGCTGACACTGCAGGATGATCCAGCAAAGTAAAAAGGCCCTTTGGAAGAAGCTGCATATTAAGGATGTTGGAGTGGCAGCACTGCCTCTGATCCCCATTTCCCAGGGCTTATCCCAGAGGAATTATGGCACATGTAGTTCTGTGTTCAGGAGCTTCACCTGTAGCAGACAGCCCCTGACCCTCTCTCAGAGGCACAAATGAGCACACACAGCCTCTTTCCAGAACCACATTGAGGTCTCCCAGGATACCAGTGCACAGTCCAGAAGGGACTCAAAGCTGTGCTTCTCTGTTTAGACTTCATGAGAAATGAGAGCAGGCAAAAAACAAAATCAGCGTCTGGCAGACAGAGAGGGGCCAGGAGTGACTTCCCTGTTTCTAGGAAGGCGGTGCAGATGGTGGGAAATATTTCAGCCGTGCAGCGGCAGCAGCAGTAACCTGGCACTAGGGCAGCTGGGGTCCAGTTCCCTCCTTTCCTGGGCTCTTTGTGTGACCTTGAACACTGGGCTTGTACAGAGCCTGCACTGGTGCCCCCACTGCAAACAGCCTCCACCCACACAAGGACAAGTGCATTCAGGACAGGAGGGGTGCTTGGTGACCTGAGGACCCCATTAGTATGTGGAGGGACCAGTCCCCTCCTTGCAGCCACAGCAGGAGATTGGTGTGGAGTCACAACCTCTGCTGCTGCTTCTCTGTGTGCCTTGGAAAGGACATTGCTTGGTCCAAGTTTCTGAAAGGGCACTTGGGAGGGAGGGTCACAGAGAAACCTGGGCTCTCCATCTGCAAATTCACAGCTCAGACTGCCAGCCTAGGGATTGTGTTATGCCCCTACTCTGCCTGGAGGATGCCTGGGGCAGCAGGGACAAACAGCAGGGGTCCCCTCAGAACAGAAACCCCTTCACAGCTGAAGGGGACTGCTGAGGCAAAAAACACTTTCCAGCAATAGCTGCTCTCTTCATCTCCCCTTTCACTTTCTGAAAAGAAATCTACTATACACAAAACTGGTAAAATAACCTGCATATAGCAAAAGTTAAAATGAGCGCTTCAGCTGCTGTACGTGGCTGGGATGCAGTGGTTCTGTGGGATCACCCACATGCCAGGTAGTTAAGCAGCTGAGGCCTTTATCCCTGTCTGGTATACTAACAAAATGATAAAAAAGCCACCATGGTTTCACCGGCCACACTGCACACATGGCTTGGGGCTCCATAATGGAATATTATGACAAAATGAGGACATGCAGGCATGAGGACTTGTGATGGCAGCCCTTTCTGTATCAGCAAGGAGGGACAAGCATGTGTGGGACTGCTGTGGGCAGATGTGCAACAGAAATTGCCTAACTGTTGCCAGGGCAGGGATGAAAGCTGAAATGTGGAGAAATGTGGAGCAGAAAACAAGGTCCAGAAATGCAGCTTTGGCCTTTCCTCTTCCTAACCTTCAGCAGAGAAACCTGTGGGGAGCACAGGCACAATTCCTTCAGACATGTTTGCACTGTGCATCACACTGAAAACTCTGTTGGAGTTGCAAATAAACCTGCAGCTGGACTGGGCAGGGCAAGGGCCACTTGATTTGGGGCTGCCTGGTCCTGGCTTCTTTCCCTTCACCCCTTGCCATGCTCAGACCAAAGTGAACACACTTTGGAAAGAAGATGTCTGCTTCGAAACAGTGGCAATCAGTGTTTTCGGCCAGAGGCAGCCAAAAGGTGGAGGCAGGCAACAGCCGGGTGGAACACAAAAGAGCTGCGAAATGGTCAAAGTTAGCAAAAGGAGCAGCAGCCCCAGTAGACACCACCTGCACGAGAAATTTCCAGGCATGGGCAGGCTTAAGGTTTTTGTTAAATGTTGCAGGGGCTTCCCAAGGGAGAGAGGTGACTCATACCTCTGTGATGCTCACGCGCCCAAACCAGCCAAGTCACAACCCAGCAAACTCAGGTTTTGTGCCTGCAATTAGGTAGCAGGATGAAGATGACTCATGAGATACTGCAGGATACAACATAACAGATGTCCTGGCCGAGAGTGCTGCAGGGAGATGCAGATCCCAGGAAAAGCTGGGCAAGAGATTTTAGTGTGGAGTGGCTTTGAATGGAGGAAGGTGTAGTTTCAGCTGGAAGGGCTGGGGACCTCACAGCTAAGCAGGGAAGGAAAGGTAAAGCTCGGTGTGGGCTTCAGGGTTGTCCCTGTTTGAGACAAAATTCAGGGGAACGTCCGAATTTGAACATACTCTCTTAGAAGGCAGGTTACAGCCACCCCTCCCCCACCAGGTTCAGGAAAGAATTTTCCTCGGAGGAAAAGTGAAAGGGAATAAACTATTCATTTAACAAACACACAGGAAAAGAATAATAATGCTAAATAACAAAACCTCTCGCTGGGGAGAGAAATCTGGGAAGATTTTAAAGTCCTTCTGTGGGTGTGGTCTCTCTCCTTCCCAGGGCTGGAGTTCTCAGTGTAGGCCCCTCCGAGCCTCCCAGATGATGTTTTGGTGTTGCACAGTTCCAGAAGAAAAGAAGAAGCCAGAATCCCAGGGAAAAAGAAAGTTCAACTCTCCGTCTCTCTCTTCCAAGAAAAGGAGCCAAGAGCTGGGAAAAAGCCAGAAGGTGCTTTCCTCCGCTCTCCAGCAGCAGAAGCAAGCAGAGCAGATAGAGTGACCTTGGAGCCCAGAACTGCTTTGAAAAGTTCATCTGGCCTTTTTTTTCTTTCTCTCACACCCAGTTTTAAAGGCTCAGAAAGGCACAAGCATCATGCCTGGGCACAGGACAGGTGATACGGGATAAAACATCATAAACCCAAGACAAGGGTCTGCTTAAGAAACATGTCCTGTCAGGCCAGCTGAGTCCTGGATTGCTACAGCTGTGTGGTCACTGACATGTGGTTGAACTTGAGCATGGGAACATGCACTGGTCATGGGAAGGGGCTCCATCACCTCTGCATGGATAAATCTGATGTTAAAATGCTGGAGGAGGCAGTGGGTGGAAATGCAAGTTGTCATGTTAGTTATAATCTATATACAGGTAGTTGTGGGCCCCTTTGAAAGACAGAGCATGGTGCTAATAATGCCAAGGTCATGGGTTTGATCCCCGTATGGGCCATTCACATCAGAGTGGGACTTGATGATCCTTTTGGGTCCCTTCCAACTTTGACAATTCTATAATTCTGTAATATTAATAAGTTTACACTTTGCATAAAGAAAGAGTCCCAACAATACAAAACAACAACAACAACAAAAGAAACAACAACAACAACAACAACAAAAAAGGTATCTAAATTGAGGACTGAACTCCACAGATAAACCCCATAAAAATGTTGTGGGTGATCCTGAATTGCTTTAGAGAGAAGCGGAAAACCAGAGCAGATGGGTGAGTATGGAGAGGTCGTGTGCACAGGGAAGATGGAGAGGAAAGCGGTCGCCATGGTGGGAATGGTGCAGACTCTCCTGTTAGAGTTTGTTTTACACAGAGCCTATCACTCCTTCAAGTGATTCCACTGCAACACTGGGATGAAAGCAGAACAGAGATCTCACATCCATTTTAACCACTTCCTCTCCCTTTTGGCTGAATAGCTGGGCTCACAAGATGCCACAAAGGTCTGTCTGCAACAGGATACCCATTCAAGTGACACGGAGAGATCTTGCTCCTCTTCTTTAACAGGCCATTCTCCTTCCATGGTGTTTTCCTCCTTTGGTCATAGGCAGGGAAAGGATTTCACAGGGCCACAGAAGGAGTGAGTGGGAGCAAGTAAACACCACCATGGAGGAATTCCATGGTCCTCTGCCACAAAAGGGTCTGAACCCTACTTTCAGTTTCCTCTATGAGGAAGGAACACTGCACCAAATCCTTATAAATGGCTCTCCTCAGCAAGTCCATAGCCTTCAGGATGCCTGGGAACATGGGTTGCTCTCTGCCTGGGGTTTCCTAGCTGGGAGGCAGCTTCGGTGGCTTCAGACATTATCCGGTAGCATCTGTTTCCACACTCTCCTTCCCAGATGGTGCTGCTGCAGGAACCCCAGAGTTCAAACTTACACCCAGCTGCTGGATGTGCTTGTGCAAGGCCAGGGCAGCCACAGCCAGGCAAAGCAGAGTGCAGCCTCCTTTATTACAGTATATAAAAGCAAGGGATGTGTTTATGGAGGTCAGAAAGGGCTGGCTCAGAACTTGAGATATTCTTCAAAAGGACAAGAGCCAGCTGCTATGGGGAGCAACCTCCATCTTGGTCCTCAGTCGCATGTCAGATGTAACAGCAACCATTAAACAACAGTTGATAATGCTCTCAGCACTAATAGCCTTGAGACATTGTACAAATGGTCACTCGGTTAAGTACTTGCAGTAAAATCTGCCTGGGAAGCATTTTTTCTCCAAGTAGATGATATCTGGTCCATGTTTAATTTTTTCTTTCCTGTTTCAGAGTCTAGTTCCTCCCTATTTGGCAAGTCATCATGTTACTTCCAGGTGGGCAGAAGATGGACACTGGATAGAGATATTAATTTTTAGGTCTAAAGAGGTTCTTATCATTGCCAAACACCTGAAACTCCCCATAGCTTCCATTTTTATCCAAGTCTTGGACAACCCTAGCACAGCTTCAATCTTTTGCCTGGAATCAGGGTTTAAAGGTTGAAGACAACATCTGCAATAGTCTTGAGAGTGAGCCTGTGCAACATTGGATTTCACATTAAAATTTCCCTCACTTGCTTCCTACACAAATCAGGTTTATATACCTTGTAAGAGTGCTCAGAAAATGCTTCAAGTTCCAGAGAACAAAGTGGAGGTATTATTAGCAGAGAGCAAAGAGCAGTGCAGGCATCATGCTGAGCACGAGGTTTTAAATAGTTTCCTCAGAGACAACTTTGGCTCCTTCTGTTACACAGTTTTACTCAAGTGTTCAACAAATTATCTCATGAAGGAAGCAAATATCACAAGAACAATGTCCCTCGTATGTCTTGCAGGGGTTGAAAACCACAGCATGGAAAGAGCAGCTCCCTAAACAAGTTAAACAGAAAGGAAAGGCACAGAGAGGGAAATCCTCTCTGACTTTGTTATGGAAATGTGATACAGTTTGACATTTTAATTGCGATTCTCCCCTTATTATCTGGCACACGTTCATAGTGCCCAAGATGTTGTTTAGTGAATCCAGCTGCCTCCTCCACTCCGTTTGAAGTCCGGTGACTCCGCGTGATAGGGGAGTGTGAGAGTCAATGTGATTTGTGTATGAGGAAACATAAATATGTCACAGGAGTTTAGTCTTATAGGTCTGCAGAGTTTATACTCACAAAATCTGTTGTACCCTTGTTTACACACCCAGATCCAAAGGCCTGACACACCCTCGCTCTAGCTCAAATCTTTCATCATTTCTTCCTCCTCTCTAATGAGGCCATTGCAAAGCGTGTGGATGATGTTTGACCACAGTTTAATATATCCAGGAAAATGTGCTCTCAAATGTTAAGAAGAGCTTTAATCAAAGTGATTCTTTGTCATTAGCTGAGATGAGCACACGCAAGGTTCTGCTGCCACATGTACAAACTCCTAGGCACGGGCCTCCTCATGTGCCAAAAACTTGTCCACACCAAAAAAAAGTGGAAGGCTTGCAGGTATGTGAACTTTATCACACCCCTGAGCATAGACACCTGAGTACAGAGATGCAGCTGTGTTCAAGTGCTGAACAACGTCCATGTTCTTCCTGCAGCCCACTTCTGCCTGCCAGAGTTGTTGAGATAAACTCATCTGTTTGGTACTGTTTTACACCTGAACTTCACTACTGCTGCCAGCCACAGGGGAAGGCTTGGCATAAAATGGCCCCATGATTCTATGTAGCAGAGGAATGGAAAGATTTACCAATGGGCGGATTTAAAAACAAATCATAGGAAGCCCAAGGGTCTGACTTAAGGGAAAAGACTTTCAAGAACATCCTGTTAGAAGCAGATGTTCTAGTCTCTCAGAGTGTGCTTCAAACCCCAGGTTATAAAATCTGTGTTTCTGAAAATGAGAGATAGTAATAGCCTCCCTTTGGATAGGAGGGTCTTTGAAAGAAGCAACCATGTGAATACAAAGGCTCAGCCTATTTCACCTTAGGACTACAACTGTCTCCCTGAAGGCAGTAAGAACTCTGCCCTCCTTTGAGTGAGAGAAAACTGTTCGGTAATTAATATTCCTGGAATAAATGTCCTAGTAAAAGCTACCACAGAAAGGCTTGGTGATCTTCCTAACCCCAAGTCCAGTCCTTTCTCCAGCACTGGGAGAGCAGGGAAGAGTATTGGCAGAACATACTTGAAAAATCTGGCTAGGGATGAGACCTATGGAGCCTTATGTATAGGTGTCAGCTGGAGAACATCCAGTTCTGTGCCATCTCACTCTAAATTGAGGCCTGAGCTGTTAAATGTCTCTGGCTTCTAACCTTTACTTTATAGCCCTGATGAGTGAGTTGGTGTGATAAGAAACCATAAGTGAGTCACAGTTTGAGGAACAGGATTCAAAGTAACATTCTGTTCTGGATGCTCAGACAGAAGCTTTAATGAGTAGTAAGACAATCACCACATGGAAAATGTCAGCTGATTGCAGGACCAAATCACCGGAGCTTTGCCTTCGTGGACACACAAAAGATTGCTCCAATTTTTAAAGAGCAGGTTTAGAAAAAACACAAAAAGGGGGCTTAGATGCAAAGGTCATAATTTTCAGGGGATCTGAACACACGGTTTCATGTGTTGGCATTTCCTGCTCAATTTCACAAGGAAGTAGAGTTCTTCTCAAGATGGAACAGAGGAGTATGGCTTAGGCATAGCATCTAATGGTACTGTGATGATGTGGGCAGCATGGGAATTGAGTAGAAGGTCAGATTGCTCTTCTTGTTACTTCTTTAACATCCATTCATCAATTAACTGTAAAGTGACGTGACCCCCAGATACACGGCTGTAGGCTGCTGATTACACTAGAAGTGCAGTTAACACTGCAGAAATGACATCCTTTCTGCCAGCAGCCACCAAGTCCTGGTCGCCAGCACACGGCACCGCACTTCACGTAGGTAACCATCTGAGCTGGGGAGATGGCTGTGACAAGAGGTGGAGAACAAGCAGGTGTGCATAAAGTAGCCCTTTGGGAGCATTTCAGAGGGGCTCACAATATTTTATCCCACCTGTGGCATCTCGGTAATCTCATTGTCCAGCTCTTAAACATTATTTCTTACTTATGTCCAGAGTCTTGGCAAAGGGAGCCATTCAGTGGCCAGCGCCAGGCTGAAGCCAGGGGTTTAGTGATAAGGGAACATGGAAATGAAGCCAATACTTATTTTTGTCTCCAAAGCATGCACCTGATACTGTAGCATGAGCTTTGTCAGGCCTTACTTGCCTTCATGCCAGATGCCGAAATCACGTGAGAGTGGGGGGCCGTTCAGGAACATTTTGAGGAGTGGAAGCTCCTCAGGAGGACTTCCGTCTCCCCTGCCCTCACCCTTTTGTTTGAGGAAAGCTGGTCCCTGACCTGCCCAGAGCATGAACTCAGTTAACACTTGAGCCAGTTAGAGGCCAAGCAACTTAGAAACCTCTCATGTGCCTGCAGATACTGCTGGGAAATTCTCTTGTCCCAGGAGCAGGCTCAGGGAACTAAAGCAAAGCTGTGAATTTGCAGCTGACCTGGGCGAGAAGAGCCCCCATGCTTTAGATGACCTCATATCTATTTCTACCAGCACTGCAGGAGAAGAAAGTTTCTGCAGGCAACTACTGACATTGAATAGCCCTGCTCCTTTTAGGAACCCACTAGTGAGACCCTTCAACCACCCGTTCCCTTTTATCCCTGCCTAACATTGCTAGTTTCACTGACTCTAGCCACTGAATTGATGAGTTTGGGATTAAAAAGGGAGCAGTGTCCACCTGATAAAATGATTTGCTCTTTTGCTTTAATTGTGGTGCTCAGAAGTGGAACTGATTGTAAGAGCTCCATGAGCTCCAAGATATCAGCTGAGCCACAGTACCTAGCCATGCCCAGGCTCCTCATCCACAGCAAAGGAAGAGTTAAATGCATTTTGTGACAGCGGTGAAAACTGCACCTCCCACCTCATATCTGTGAAGTGTTCACACACAGAACCTATTCCTCTGTCCACCTGACACATGGCAATCTCCAATGACAGACCATATGTCTGGGCCTTCAGAAGTGATTTAGGCTGTTCGAGTGACTGACTTCTCCAGGCCAGAGAAAAACATCCTTTTGTGGTCCTAAAGAGAGCCAGCAAAGGTATTACCAAGCCCAGTTGCCAGTCACTCCCTGTTGGCTGATGGGAGCTCTCTCTCATCTGTTTTAGTGCAAAGTTTTTAAAGCAAACCAGTTTTAGCAGTAGGTTAAGCTAAATCAGATGACTCTGTCCTCTTCCTCAGCTGAGGAACGCCACCCTAGCAGAGCTGTGGGATGTCGTACAAACTCGAGCAGAAGCATCATTGCAAATAGGTGTTGAGTGCAAACATCCTAAAACTTTTCCCGGTCACTTGCAAAGGAAGTGTGCATCTTTGTTCTCAGTGGCAGAGATCATTTCATTCACTGCATTGCCTGGGTCATTTACCTAAACCACAGGATCCTTCCTGGTTATTCTATATGAGAGGCAGACATCCTCTGCATGCAATGGGAGTTGCCTTACAAAGCTTTGCTGGGGGCACTGCAGGAGAAGTAAGTTTCTGCAGGCAACTACTGACACTGAATAGCCGTGCTCCTTTTAGGAACCCACTAGTGAGACCCTTTAACCACCTGATCCCTTTAATCCCTGCCTAACATTGCTAGTTTCACTGACTCTCCTCCTCTCCTCCGACCCCCATCTCTCCTTATGTGATCACCTAACCTCTCCAAAATTAGTAGTGCTATGTTTAGCCTGTTCTGGCACTCCAGGCACTCCTGTGGATGCTGAGATGATCTCACAGGGACCCTACAAATTTCCATTGCTGTTGGAGAGAGGAGTGTTTTCAAAACTGCTGACACCAGATCCTAGTGAGTGAACTAAACCAAGAGGCTGGAGCCTGCGAAATGTTCTTAATATAACCGGGGCAAATGGCTCCCATCTTGTGTTACTGAAGCCCCACAGTCATGTGCCCCAGCAGCCCCGTGTCCCTGTCAAGCAGGAGGGCAAAAGCGTGAGGTCATTTCCAACAACTCTTGTTTCTGTGACATCATCGCAGGAAAGCCAAGCATCTAGTTGTTTTAGGCGTGGGAAGTCAGAGGAAGGGGCAGGCGCAGGACTTAAGCTTTCCTTTCTGCGTCCATATGAGCCAAACATAGTTTTGAAGGGTAGAGTGGGGTCATTTTCCTCCCCTTTCCTCCTTCTTGGAGGACACTGTAGCCGTATCACTGGCAGCTGTTTAGGAGTGCAGGGCTGAGGCAGCTTTGCTCCAGCCCTACCGGAGTATGCAAGAGCCATCTACAGGTGATGGGAGATAAGGCGGCACAGCCCTGCCTTCCCGGGCCAGCGGGAGGGCAAGATGCTAACCCCGGCTTGTCCTGCTCCCCCTTGTTACAGCCAGTCTCCAGGGTCACAGCCATCCCTCTCACAGGGCACCTGTGCCTTCCGTGAGTGGCCACAACCTCTTCAAGCTCACAGCTGCTGACTTCAGGACAGGGAGCCACCATCTGAGCTTGCTGGGAAGGTTGGCAGTCCCTGGGGTGGTGAACCCTGTCCAGAGAGCCACAGGGAATGTGCCATGTGCAAGCCACCACAGGTGTGAGAGCCCCTTGGAGGCAACTCTGAAGCAGCCCTTCACATGCCTCTAGTGAGGCAGCGTGAGGCCAGACCAGTGTGAGGCCAAGAGACTGGATTCACAGGGCAAGAAAGGGACCTTCACCTCTCAGTCCTCAAACCAGCCTTGAGATCTAGCTAGACTTGGGCCATGTTCCAGAGAGCTTTGCTGGCTGCTGCACAGTGCTTGCCTGTGGCCACCTGCATGATCACCGTGCCAACACACAAGAGGAGGCAGAGCCCAGCTGGCTGCTGGAGAAAACACAGTGGTCATGCACAGGCTACTAAGGAGGGCCAGTCTTGCATTGAAAAGAGAGGGCTCCAATGGAGAGCAGTGATTGCAAAACACTTAGAAAAACATGGGAACTTCTCCTCTTTGGAAAGGCTGGTGTGAATTGCTGTAACAGGCAGGAGAAGGCCTAGACTGGAAGACCACTTTCATTCAGTAGTACTTGAGAGATTTCATGTAAATCTATAAACTTTTATACATTTGCTTTTTTCATCCACTGTTAACCATTACAGTTCCTTCTTTCTCCCCCTTGCATTTCTACACAGAGCAATGCTCACAAGAGACAGGAGGAGAGCTCTGGTCCTACTCTGTGCCTAAAATTATACTGATCCCAAGAAATGCATCTGTTGTTTCTCTACCACAGATATTTGCCTACCTCTCTTTTTTTTTTTTTCCTTTCTTTCTACCCTCTTGCCTCCAATATCTCATCGTTCTCTTTGTTTCCATTAAGGGTCTTCCCCCACTACCCCCACCATCCCTCTGTCCTCTTCCATTTCTTTCCTACATATTGCTCTCATTGAACCCAGCTCTGGCTTCTGAGTGCTGTAGCCCCCAAGGGCTCTGTCTGACTGACACATGACATATTTTAAAGAGTGTGGACTTAGCCCCAGTGAGGTGAAAAAGCAGTAGTCAGCATGTATGAGCTGTGCAGCATAATAGAAAATACAGCTTTTAATTAAAACTGGTATTTCAGGACCTCTGCTGGTGGCAGCCCTGCTGAAATACAACATTGCTGAAGCCCCATGGGTTGTAGTGTGACCCTATCTCCAGAAGCTGCTGCTCCCACTATCAGAGCCAGCTCTCGGACTGATGGGAAGTACTCTGTGTAGTGGCTAAATACCCAGCTTGGGCTCAGAGCACTCCCATAACAGGATGACAACAGTTTTGTAACCTGGACTAATGGACCTGTGTGGCAAAATGCAGGTCACAGCCATGGCACTGCTTTGCCTATTGTTTCCAAGAATATCCATTTAAAATTACACGATATTGAAATGTTGTGGAATTGTGTTCCTGTTGTCACATACATAAGTGGGACTAGATCCCAGGAGACTGGGAGCAAGGTCTTCCAGCACCAACCCTGTTTATTTGACACAGGACAGCACCTGCTCTTACACCTTGTTCTGCCAGTATCTCATTTCATTTATTCCTTACATTTTCGGCACCTGCTGCAACTGACTCTCCAAAGCACTCTACAAGGACAGCCCCATGGCTCTCCCAGCAGGATGCAGCACCCCAGCTCTCTGTTCACTCCTCAGCCCCTTGAAGGTATCACCACAGCTGCAGGGAGGTACAACTGGGCATTAGAGCTAGAGCTCCAGACAAGCCTTGGTTTGCTCCTTGTGATGCTACTGCCTCCCTGTGATACCTGGGGCAAGTCATTTGGACCTTGATCTGCAAAGGCCAGCATGACTTCCTTGGTCTCGGTGTCTGTAAACCTGATTAACAGCACCACCTTATTTCACAAGGTACCGCGGTGGGAGCGCATGTGCCCTACGGACAGCTCTCAGGACCAGGATGGCATCTCAGGGAACGAAAGCAGCAGCAGGCTGAGCTCATTATGAATAATTCTCTTAAAATGGAAGCAGTGCTGCCCACGTGTCCCTGAATACCTTATCCCCCTGGCACAAATGGAAAGGGCACTGGGAACCTCAGCTTGCCAAATTTGGTTCCTGTGCACACGGTGCCCTTGTACAACAAAACTGCCAAGCTCTCAGAAAGCTGCAGCAGCTTGACACAGCACTTCTCATTTCCCTCTGTGCCCTTTCAACCAGTCCATGACCTGTACCCAAGGCATGCCTCAGAGCTGGGTATCTCACAATTCGAAGTCACAATGTTACCTTCTCCTGAATTTTCAAGCAAAAGAATACCTGCTCTTTGGGTGGGCTGCAAGATCAATGTCTCCCAGCAAAGGTGAAGTGAATTAGTGCTCTGTCCTTCAGGGTGCATCTGCCAGAGGCCGGTCACTGAATAGCACTTCACAGAAAATCAGAGGGAGAAGAGAAACCATGGTTTTAGCATAGAACAAAATATAGGTTTTGGGGCACACCTGGTGCCCAGAGCCACAGCTCATTTGATAAATAGAGGTTGGTTGTTAGGGTTTTTTTTAAATTTATAATGTTAGGGTGGGTCACGGGGAACAGCTCTGAAATTCGGACCCAGCAATACCTCTACCTATCAGCAGAGGAAACAAACAGCAAAGAAGAGCTGCCAGCAATGCTCCTTCACCAGCATGGCCCTTGATGAAGCCCTGCAGCTCCTTGGTGTCAGATCCCAGTGTGGAAACATGGTCCTCCAGGTGGGAGGAGGAGTCAGCAGTGACTGAAGGTAGTCATTCTCCCTCCATAGAGTGCCTCAGAGGTCCAGCAAGAAAAAAGGAAGGACCACCAACAAGAACCCAAGTTCATGCTGGCTGCTGACTCAACATGGGAATGAGTTTTCAGGGTAGGAGCTGAAGGTCTGGTTTGGATTTGCTGGGGAACGTTTTCTACAGCTCTGGAAGTGGGAGCCTTAATGACTGCTGCAGCCGTGTAATGGAGGGAAGACCAGGGTTCTGCCATTTAGCCCCAAATTTCCTGAGTGGAGACCCTTGAGAGCTTCCCCAGGCTGCACAGGGACTGCAGAGCACAGGGTACGGATTGTCTTCCCACTCCAGCCCTTGCTGAGGCCCATTTGAGGAAAGTCATCCCCAGAGGAGGAAAAGGAACTGTGCTTGATATTGTCGGTCAGCACCTGTCCTTCAGGACATGTGCAGGGGTACTCTGGTTGTCGGCAGAGCTCAGCAAGAAAGTCATGAGAAACCCACCCCAAGGGACTCCTGTCCCTTTTATCCACAGGTTAAGGTCCTTCACAAACCAGCAAGCATGGAGTTAAGACTGCAGTTCAGATGAAATTCAAACATTTGCAAGTGTGGGAATTCCCAAAGAAAGCAACAAAACTACCTTCACTCTGCCCTCCCAGCAGTGCTTTTACACAGCCTGCAGCTGAGTCTGCCTCAGCCAGCTGCAACAAAGACTTTAATCTTATCAGTGACCATAAAAACTCAAATTCCTCTTAGCAGAACTGCTGATGGGGATGGTAGTGCTAAGCCTGGCTTCATTGCAGGCTTGTGCAGTCAACAGCAGGGAAAAATGCTATATCACAAATTCCTGAATCACAAATTCCAAAGCATCCCCCACTCTACAGGATCCAAAATGGCTTTTCCCTCCATCACTCTAGGGGTAGGATTTTCACATTACTGAAGTTAAACAGGTACAATGCTTCCTGCAGGCTCACCTAAAGTGCTGCAGAAGTGCTCTGCCCTGACAGCAGGTGTGCTTGGCTGCAGGTGGGACCAGGAGCTCCCCTGCATGGCTCTGTCAAAAGGCGAGGGAGGACCGTATGCCTGTGGGCAGAAGTTCCTGGCAAAGACATGCTTCTCCCTGCAAGGTGCAGTATGTTCAGCAAGGATGGTGTGTGTCCATGGGAATGGCTTGCCATTTTGATGGTGAGAAAGCAAAGCTTCAAGTGCTCATCTCCCACCTGGGCTCTCCTCCATGTATGTGGGCAGGTGCTAGAGCTGGGGAGAAATAGGTGGGGTCAGGCCTCAGACATGGAGCCGAGACCTGGGTTACATCTCAGTGGCTAATTTTGGTGTTACTGTCGAACAAAAAGGTGCCAATAAGGTTGTCTCCCACAGCCTGTAACTTGGAGGTGTGAGCTCCATCCCACAGATACTTGGACCTTGGGCAGGAGGTGGTGAGAAAGACCTCCACATGCATGGGCCTTTCCTGGGCTACTGTCTCTCCCTTGCACATCTGCCACTGCCTTCATCCTTCCTGCTGTCTCAGGTTCATCCCACTATCTCCCTATTTGTCCTCTCTTGAGGTATTTATCTATCCCCTGCTATGACCCCACCAGCTATGCCCAGCCTCCCCACACTTGGAGAAGAATTAACCATTTCTGTGTTTCCCTTGCCTCTCTCTTATGGTGCATGTGTTCTTTCCTCTCAGCCCATTCACCCACATGCATTTCCCTCCCCATGCACACAAGTGGTCTTTACATGTACGCTTCTCATGCAGGGCTGTGAGACATTCTGAGCACTGCTCCAGCTCAGTCTGGTCTCTAGTGGAGATGCCTCATCCATGGAAGGAGGTTTCCCCTCTGCTTTGCAGCAGGTGGCTCCTCTTGCCCACTGGGAAGACCCCCACGATACCCAAGGACAAAGCACCATTGTGACAAAGACCTGGAATGACCGTGCAATGCAGACGCACTTGAACGCCCTCTGAGAACAAGTCTGTAAGTACTGCTCGTGGCTTTCCAAGGTCTCACTCCTGATGCTGATAGGAAGTCACCCTGCTTACACAGGAGAGGCTGGTGGAAATACTTGGCATGCACTTCAGCTGTTGATAAGGCTGGACTATCTGCCAATACACACTCTGCCTCTCCCTCTGTCTGACTTGGAGTGGTCTACAATTCTCATCTCCATCATATGTCAACAGCTGTGCCTTCTGGCTCCTTCCCCTGGCCTCACCCTTTGTACACCTTGGATTAGAGTTGCTCAGCACAGGGGTTGGCCAAGACCCCAACGCCCAGGCCCTGTGATATCTGACTGCTTTGGGAATCGAACCATGGAGGATATCGCAGAGGCACACAGTAGTGCTTGCAACTGCATTCAGACACATGGCTTCACTTGCAGAAGTGTGCATCTAACCCTGGTGTTGGGCAGAGGGAGATAATGGGCCTCCTTCCTCCCACTATCGCAGGCTGGGAGGTGACAAAGAGCCATCCTAATTAGGGGCTACAGAGATGACGCTTCCACGGAGAACAAGTTTAATTTATGGGCCAGATTAGGAGGCATTAATTGCTTTCTCTCCTGGTTTCTGCTCAGAAAGGTACAGTAATCACAGGAACATTTTTGACATTGTTGACATAGCTTCCCAGCCCTCCTGCTGAGAAACAGGGACTCTTGCATACTTCAAAAGGGCTTAAAGGCTCGGGTTGTGCCACCACAGTAGTAGTGCCGATCTAGGACTGGGGTGGGGGGAATTTGCATTAGAAGGATTAAATACCAGGGCTATTGTGGAATTTTAAACTGATGTTTTCCGGCTGACCACAGGCCCAGAGCTTGTGTGTGGCATGTTTGAGCCTCAAAAGTGCTCTTGATCCTCTGATCTTCTATTTCATAACATTTCTCCCCACTCCCTCCCTTCAAATGCATTTTGCTTTTCTTTTGGCTGCTGAGCAGACACACACTAGCAAAAGGAACATGTTGAGCTGACAGTACTGAGAGCTGTAGGAAGCTCAGGAAAGCTTTCTTTGCATGTATTTGAAACACTGAGTATCTGGATCACTCTTGTAGTCCTGCAGGAACAACAAAGTTAAGAACCATTCTGATCATTCTGATCCAAGTGCCCTGTGAAGCTTTGCCACAGTCCTGCACAAACACTAAGGAGTGTTCTTACATCTGATTATCTTATGAGATGTGCGTCTGGCTTGTGGTTCACACAAAACCCTCCTGACTTTCATAGCATGATGCAAAATGAGAGGTTTACTGCAACTTCATCAACATAATGGTGTCTCTGCTGAGACAACCCATTACCAAAACATCAGTCCGTTATATTCCTGGCACTTCTCAAGTACCTCGCTCTGCAGGAAGAGATTGATCCTGTGAGGATGCTCAGCCTCTGACACCACTGCAACCATCATGTTTCTGTGCCAACCTGCCATCCAGCTGTCATTAAACACAGACTCATGCTGCACACATATTTCCTGCTGTGGTAGCAAACCGCTTCTTATTAGGTCCTGCAGCTGTTCCTGGGTTAACTCTCAGAGTAGTCACCCCCCTGCACAGCATTGTGTAAGAAAAACCTGGTTCTGGCAGGGAAAGATGTCTGGGGCTGGGGTTTTAGGTTGGTTTTTGTTTGGGTTTTTTTTATGCTCTGCACAGAGCTGAATACCCAGCCATCCAATATTAGCCTTGCTACATGCAGCATCCTAAAGCTGAATAAGACTTGCCTTGGCTTGTCTTTGAGACAGACATTAGAAGCTGGAAAGGGCCAGTCTTGGCCCTTAGAATGCAGCATTGCGGTTTGATGTCTGAGCAGGGCCTGAAAGGGAGGCACATGCCCCTCCCTGAAGACTGGGAGCACTGGGGGAGTCTCCTTGCTGCTCCCCCACATCACCACATCACAGCCAGCAAGCATCCCTCCACAGGATCATCATGACAGCTCCATGAAAACAGGGACCCGCAGCCTGCTCCCAGCTCTTGCTTAAATCTGATTGCCTCCCCAGAGCACATCCCTGTGGTTTACAGGGCACATGAACCCTCTGTAAGCAGAACCAGTCTCTTTCCACTGCCACGTGGCCCTTTGTGGCTGAAGGCCCTTTTCTGTGTCAGCTAAAATTGCTGGGGACCCAATATGCAAATATATATCTGTTCCTGTCCTTTCAAAAATCACTTTCTGGTGTTTCTAGTAGTTATTATAATTCAGCAAGGACTTGGCAACTCATCAAAGCTAGCATTTTCCCTTAGTCTGATGCAGCAAAGTAATAAAAGAGCAACCACTAAAGATCTTGGACCAGTTACATGGAGAGGCAGCAACAGGAGTTCAACTTTTTCCCTGCAACCATGACTCAGCTTTACAGCCCATCCCCTACATGGTAGTTTCCCCAAAGTGATGGTTGTACCACAGCCACCTATCCCTCTACCATGTTTTCTCACACATCCCGGGATGAATCTTCTGTGGGAAGCTGAGTGTGCTGTCATGGAAGCATCAGCAGACAGAGGCTTCAAGATGCTCTCATCTGCATTTGACAGATGCCTGCTAATTATTTATAATGCACAAGAGGTGTACGTGGTGCTAGACCAACAGCAAGCAAGACCAGCCCCTTTCCCCAATGAGTTTTCCATGCAGATTATACAGATAGAGAGAGGTGAGGCAGGACTGGGCATGAAGGATGGAGCCAACCATGTCATGGAGGAGGATGGTGATGAAAGGAGAGACAAAAGCTGTGAGACGTTTAGAGGAATTGAAAAGGGATGGTTTGAAGAAGGGAAGAGAAATGGTTTTCTACTCATGAGAAACAAAACATAAAGAGGCAGCAGAAATTTGTCACAAGTACCAGGGAGTGTTGAGAAGACACACCAGCTTGAGGTTTAAAACCAGCACAGCTCCTGCCCTGGCCACCATATCTTACTTGTGCAATAAGGCTGTTGGAACCTGGGAATGAATGATCCTAAAAATGCAGCAGAAGGGGCTGCCATGAGTTGATCTTTTGCAATATGCACTGATGTGCAAGGTTCTGGACGTGTAGCATGAAAGGATAAGCAGGACCTGGGGAAATAGAGGCATGACAAGATCTATGCTGGGCTGCCTGTAGAGGCCTCTGTGTACAGGTCCTACATACTTGGGAATGGTTTGTCTCACAGCAGTGTTGTTCACACAACTCTCTCTCCTCTGTTTGGGAAGGGGTGGGCAGGAAAGCACCAGTGATACCACAAGAGGGGCATAAAGTCACCACTACCTTCTCACAGGAGACACAGCCCATAACCCACCCTGCTTCACTCTTGTGGCTGCAAACTGCAAGGAGAAAAGCTGCTGACAAAAGGGAGTGCTTTAAATCAATAGACAACCCAATGGCTTCTTGATTCACAGTGCCCTGATTCAATATCCTGCTGGAACAAGGATAAGTCTCTGTTTGATGGTCTGCTCAGTAGGATGCCTTTTTGGAATCCTGCACTGACCACATCAGACCATGCAATTTCTCTCCTCCTTGCCAGGATGCACTTACACGTTGCCTGCTTTAATAGTTGAGGTGGCCCTTTTATTTCAATCACTTCTTTTCATTGGCTTCTGCAACCTTCTGAAACCATTTCAAGTTGATATTTTTTTCCCCTGGGCTGAAATATCTCACGCTCATGCTGAGCCCCGGGTGATGAAAGTTTGACGATAATCTGCTGTTGCTGGTGTCTTGACTCAACAGAGTGGTGATTTTGGGCTGGAACAACTGGAACTCACTGATACACTGATTGGAGGAGGCATGTAACAAATTGTGCCTCCTCAGTAACTCCACACACTCTAATTTTCAGGTCCCGGGGTGTTATTTCACCGCCGCTTCAGCACCCAGGCAGCATCCAGATTCCAGAACATCCTCCTTGCTTCAGTCCGTGCTGCCTGCTGATCCAGCATGCATGGTCCTGCTATGGCTTACCCATGCAGATCAATTCAGAGACATTAGCAAAATGGTTGCTATTATTAAAGAGAAACATAATCAAACAGAGCCCATAGGCTTAGCAAGCCTAGTCATTGCAGGGTAACACTGCTTTTCATTAAGTTCTTTTTCTTTTGGCACAAACGTTGCTAACGTGTGGCCCCTGATTTTGCAGAGTGCCCATCCTTTTCCCTATTTGCCTCCCCTGACTTCTAACACACAGTACACAGAGTTTTTCTTTGAAATCCCGTGGGACATATGGGCCTATTCACAGGATTAAGTGCTGCCCAGTATGGTTTCCAGAGCTAGCTTGACTGCAGCACAAGACCTGGGGCTCTTGATTTCAGCTGACTTCCTCTGGGTGTGGGGAAGTGAGCTGCCTCTGTGTAGGTTCTTATAGCTCTTTTGCATTCCCTTGTTCTCTTTTTTTAGGGTCCCTTTGCTTCACCTTTTCCGCTCCCCTACATATACTAGTGCCAGGAGACCCCTTCAACACCACCTTCCCCTCCCTGCAACTGAGCCCTTAGCAACATGATCTCAGCTGGGTACTTCGTCTCTGTACCCCACTGGTAGCTCAAGATCAGTCAAGGGTGACATCTGAGCCCACATTCTTCTTTACACGGCCCCTGTGTGCTCTGCAACTGTTGGAAAGAGCCCTGCTGGAGAGTTCCATGAAAGGCAACACCGGGCAGGGGCAGAGGACTTTTCATCTTGTTTCACCCCGTGAAGAGCCCAGCTGAGCGGATGCCTCAACCTAAACGTCTCTGAAAGGAGGGTGGAAGAGATTAAAAGCTTTGAACCTCTTTAAAGTCATGAAATAGTCTGATAGTGAAGGCATCTGGCATTGGCCAAACGCTAAGGGGACATGGCAGGAAAAATTATCCAAAGCCAGGCTAAATTCAAAAGAAGGCCAGAGCTCATCTGTGCTCCCCTTACTCTCTCTTGGCATGCTCCACCCCCTGGAGCACCCACCGCAGAGCGCGCTGGGAAGCAAGGCGCTTTCCCAGAGGGCAGAGTATTAACTCTGAATCAAAAGGACATTCAGGCAGCCAGCAGGGCAGGGCGGGAGGGAGGGCTGGGGGGAGCACAGTGCCCCATCCTGCCCCGCTCTTGGAGCCCAGCCGGATCACCTGGGGCAGGGGCGAATCAAACGTCTCCAGTGTCAGCCAGTGAGGCTTGCCTTCCCTTTATAGCAGCCCTGACGGCAGAGTGAGAGACACCACAGGGAGAGCTCAGCTTCAGGGGTGAGAGGGGGCCAAATGCTGGCCTGCAAAGTCAATAGTAATTTAACACCCCACTGACTTTTTTGGATGGCAACAGGATAGATATTTAAATCATAACCTTCTCCCTCCTATACCCCTCCTCCCCACCAAAAATAAATAAATAAACCCAGCAGACCCTGTTTTGGCCTGCCAAGAACTCGGAGCATTTGCTGTGCACTCCCCTAGCCTCACGTTGGGCACCGTCAGCTGAGCCTTTCCTTGAATCAGGGATGCTCGCTCCCATCCAGCCTCTGGAGGGGTGCTGAGGACCAGGTGTCGGCAGGGCTGGCCCCAGCAGCTGGCTGGGACCCAGGCCCGTGTCCCTGCGTTGCTGTGCAACCAGAGGCACAAGGCTCAGCACAGCAGTGCATACGTGCTGTTTCGTCCATGCGACAGCCAGCTCATACCAGCCTCTGACCCCTGGCACAGTACTCATGGGCCCCAGCTGGGCTCATCGCCTGTCAGGGGGAGCAGCAGGAGAGGCCGGGAGTCTGTGAAGAAAGTGGGGAATATGGGGAGGGAGAGAAAAAAAGGTATTTTTGAGTCTTACACAGTGCCCTTAGAGAGCCACCAGGATCTGAGACCAAATTCTTCTCCACTTGAAACGGATGCCTGAAAACAGGTCCTAAAAATTCCCTGCTCTCTGCAGGTTACAGAGCCATTGCCCCTCAGCTCCTCAAGCCTGCACTCTTCTTTTTATGAATTTGTTCACACCCTGGAAGAAATGGAGCTCATTGCAGAGCCATCTCCTGCTCAGTGGAATTGCCTAAAACCCATGTTTTGTCCTCCCACCCCACAGCGTAGGAAAAGAATCAGCTCCAGCATCTCCCTTACCTCCTTTCCCTTGAAGGAGTATCTTTTCCTTGCACATGGTACTGCAAAACAGCTCTTTCCCAAAGGGAGCTCTCTGTCATTCTTTACAGCTCTGGTTTCTGTTTGCACCCTCTGTCCATGGGTCCTAATCCACAAGGCAATGAATTCAGTGGAAAAACATCCATCAGCTTCAAGGCCCATTGAATATGCCTGATATCAATTAGAATCTAATTTGTCTAGTCCTATTATTCACATATGAGTCCTGTGACTGAGACTGCCAGCAGCAAATGGGGAGTTTTCTCCCTCTCTGCACCTGGGTTTCAGTGGTTTTGATCAAACTAAATAGCTTGGCTTGAACTTCTCTGGCTGCAGCCCCTGCCTACCACCACTGGGCTGGATGCAGCAGAGAAAAGCGCTGACTTTGGGAAGGGGGAGGCAAGAAGAGGAGCTAGCTTGGAAGAACACATGCAAGTAATGAATGTGCAGTGGAATGTCCAGTTATCCCCAGAGTCTTTCTAATAGGATGAACTTCAGGTGAGCAGCAGGAAAAGGAGCTTTTGTTAACACGTGTGGAGAGGTCTGTGTGCTTTCACAGGGTTGGCAGGGACTGAGGTGCTCCCCAACAGCCTGCTTTCCACTGGACTGTGCATACCAGTTGTCTGAAAATCTGAGAAGTCAAAAAAGGGGGCTGCAGACAAAGAGCTAAGTGATGCTCAATGTAACTATGGGATCAGCTCACTCCAGTCTCCTTTGCACATCGACACAGCTCAGGGCAGAACTGCAAGTCCAAGCACCTATAAATTAAGGCTATAGTCCAAAAAATGTCTGAAGAATGCCCTGCTGCCAAATGCAGGTGCTGACTGTGAATATTAGGGCTAAGCCTGCTGCTTTAGAATATCTGAGAGTTGGATTCTGTCCTATTCCCTCTCTTATAGTGGTGCAGCAGGAGAGCTGCTTAGTGCAGCCCAGCCTTTCAAATGTTAGTGCCTGAAAGTAGGTTCCGAAATATGTGTGGAGCAGCCCTTTTCAGAAGCTCAGTGAATCTGGATGACTAATGTCAGATGTCCTCAGAGCTATTGAAAATGCATTCCAGCTGCCTAACTCTGGTTTTTGGAGCCAAATTTGAGGTGAGTAGGATGGAAAAGTTTGGTTTCACTTGTTAGCAAGTCCTTCAGTTCATACCCAGTGGAGAAAAGGGACTGGCAAAATTTAGGACAGCTACAGTAGAAGACAATAGAGACAATAGAGAAAATTGGTCTGTTAGCAGATTTCCACCCATTTTTTTGGTAAGCCCATGAATAAATATGTCTCCAATGGTACTGTTTGTTTTCATTCTTCCTGAAAATGGTCCTCCTATCATTTTTACCTCATTCCTTGGAAGTCTTTGTAATCCCTCTAGTACGTTCCTTTTGTAAAGAAATCTAGTCTGAACAGAAGAAAGGTCTTGGCCACACCTCTGTTAGGGCCAAGAAAACAGTGGTCTGTGGCATGAGGTTATGGGCTGTGTCACTGACTGAATGGAAACAGGAGTGGCTGTGCTTCCTTTTGTCCTTCAGATATGTTTTACTTTCAGGAATGGTGCACAATAGGTTCTAGGGAATGCTTTCTTTTCTCAGCGACTGTTTAAAACTGAGCAACTTTTTCTTCCTGTATCAGTTTTGTGCAGCTCTTAATTTATATGCACCTCCTTTCAAGGTGAAGGGGATGTTTGGAAATGCTGAGCTTCATAGACCACTGGGCTTTGCCTTATGACTTGAACAGACCCCAGGCACTGCTGAGTGGACAAACCTGGATGATGGATGCAGTGGGTCTGAGGTGAGGTAGATTCTGAGTGTGCAGGGCTGTACTCAGAGGAGTTCCACTCGCAGCTCTTCCCATCAGAGGGAGCTTCTCACTCCCTATGTCTTTGGGAGCTAGCTTTATCAACTAAAATCAGCTCAGGAACTTCGCCTGCAGATTCCAAAGTAGTCCCATCCTTGCCTCCCTCCTTCCACCTCTCTCTCTTCAACCACTACCTCCTCAGGGCTAGGGAGATGGCAGAGATCCCAAAGGAATGGTGGTGGCGGGGAAATCTCAGACATCTGGAGACAACCTGCTGTAGTGGAGGAATTTAAATGCCAGCCTTCCCAGGAGAACTCAGGAGACATGGGGAGAGGGACCAGACTACTTCTTTCAAGTCCCTTTGACATTCAGGAAAATGTTGCCCAAACACACCAGTGGGCTGGTTCTTAAAAGATGCATCTTCGTGATGTTCTCCAGGCACAACTGCTCAACAGAAACGCATTTGGCCTAAGCAGGAATAAGTGAGCTTCTGTTCCCCAGGCCTTTAACCCTCTCAGTCCTGACTGGTCAGTGTACCAACAGACACTGGTACTTGAACTATGCCTTTACAGAGTTCCACTGGTAGGGAGGAGATGTTCTCATGGCAGAGAACTCTTGTGGGGGGCCACAGTGGCATTGTGAGCTTGGTATTTTCTAAGTTAGTCTCATGTGAACACAGTCCCAGAGGAGAAAATGACACAAAATCAATTGCACAGATCAATACCTGTTCTGATGTATTTCCTGGGGACAGGCCAGATGGCCAATTGAAGGTAAACATAGTCTGAACAAAGTCTGGGCACAGCAAAATGTTCCAGATGGGAACCAGAAGTTCAGAGCTCATCAGAGCCATCTCCACACACACATTACAGGCACCAATCAAACACTAATAAATGATTAACAGGGCTGCTGTGCATTAGCCTCAGGTTTTGGTACCCTCCCACTACTTCTGGATAATTTCACAAAAAATGCAGATGATAGGGAATTGTGCATTTGGAGAAATTAATTAGATATTTAGCTTTCTGTTGACCTCATACAATCCTGAGAATCCTGTTTCCCCCTTCCTAAATGCCTCAGAGCATAAACCAGTCCTTTCAGATGGAGGCTGCTCAAAGGTAGTTTCCTTTAGAGTCCATCCAAAGTCTTAAGCATCCAACTCTTTCCTGAAGTCCTACAGAGCAATGCAGTAACCCTCTTCTTCCTTCTGTGAATTGATCTTTATCTTCAGAATCCTCAGTTCTTCATATGATGGTAAAGAGAGACAAGACCTAGGGATGGAAGTTTCTGCTTATGATGATAAGATTGGTGCTCATTGATGACGCTTGGGCTCATTGCCTCCTTCAGACCCTCCTCCCACATTTCCACTTCCCCTTCACTTCCTCTATCCTTCAGCTGTGGGTAGTCGGGACATCCATCTGCCACTTCTGCCTCTCGGCCCATTTTCCATGCCTGTAACACTATAGCACTGTAATATCAGAAATATTCTTTCTTTCTTGGGTGCTGCCCACTCTTTTGCATACCATAGTACAGTCACACTGTCAGACTTGTAACACGCTGAAGGGAAGGAAAGCCTTCATTTCTTTTTTTCAGGCTCCAGACCTAGTTTTCGATATGGCCTGAAACTGGTGGGAGGGACTCTGATATCCAGCTATGATCAGATAGAGCCCAAGTGGGCAGAAGAATCTGGAGCTGAAATTGGTCTTGTTCTTTCTATTCCAAATGGGGTCTTCATAGCCTTTCCCTTGAACCTGGGTGTCTTGAGCCAGCGAAGATCACTGGTCAGGTCTCCAGGAGCAAGAGAGGATGGCACCAGAGGGGACTATGCCCTCTCATCCGTGCAGAGCACAGCAGCTCTGCACAAGACAGCTTCATTCTTGTTCTCTGACCTTCAGTTCCCCCTCTCAATAATTTTATTCATTATACAACAGCAGGATTAGACAGTGCCTGCTGGTTGGCACGCTCTGATGGGCATTAATACCTGCTGGCACAGAAGCAGGCACATGCCAATACTCCTGTGTGCTAATGAAAAGGCACCATTTCCACTCCCATTTCAGCACACACGAGGTTTCCTGAGAGCCAGATTGATCTTCGTGTCCAGGAGAACATGTGCTGTCGTCAGTCCTGCCTTGCAGCTCCAGGAGTCCTGCAGCTTAGGGCAATGACAGAGAGCGGGATGAGGGCAAACTGAATCCCTACAGAATTATCGTGGAGTCAGAGCTTGTCAGCACCATGCCACACAAAAGAACTCCCATTTCTAAGGCCCAACAGCAAGACAACACCCCAAGAACACTGCACGTGACCTTGCTGTCATCTTATCAGATCAGCAGGAACTCACTGTCTCATAGTGCTATGGGGCACACGAGCTAAGCAAGATATTTTTCTAAGAAGTAGGTAGTATTTATAATGGTCTCGAAATGTTGTGTTGGAATAATAACTATTTAAAGCATGTTAGACTTCCAAAAGAAAAATGTCCCTTGTTGCTTCTGATAAACTGATTTCAAGGCCACGGGGCTGAGAAGGAATTTGCCCTCAAGCTTGCTTAGTCCAGAACCAACCACTGCAGAGTATCTTGAAATATATCTCTGGAGGAACTGATAACAATCGCATTTTGACTCATAATGGACAATGGAGCTATGGAGCCATTAGGCTGATTCACATGTCTGCTATGACCAGAACAGACAGCATCTGTCCCCCTGATCCATAAATATTTATGTTTCTGATCTAGATGTGAGGTATGGGAATAAAAACCTTTGAAAAAGTGGGGTGCTAAGTGTAGAAATGCTCATGACAGGTACTAGCATTGGAGGGGTTCATATCCTGCAGGTGACAGATCTGATGTTTTATGGCTAACCAATTTAAAACAGCCCTCTAAGACTATTAACAGCAGCCTGGCACTGCTGCAGTTCATGTGTCTGACCAGACAGCGGGTCATCTGAAGCCTCTGTGAACAGGACCATATAAACACACATGCTTTGTGACAACCACCCACCCCCAGCAAGCTGAGGATATGAGGATTTGCTACTCAGTTCTTGGGGTGTGGGAATTTTGATTCAGTTCCACACATGCAGCTCTGCAATTCAGGCTCTGCAAACAATAGTTTGGTCACTCCAAGAGCAGTGAGCCTGAAAGGGGTGTGACTAGAGCGGCTCTGTTCCCAGAAGTCAGGCCAGTTCTCTAATGGGAGCTCAACCAGCATCTCTGCTGAGTGTTCAGAAAAGCAGTTTTTGCAGCCTCTCTGGAGATAGTTCCAGTTCAGGAGAAACTGCTGCTGATTTGGGACAGACAGCGTGCAGATCACGTCTATGTGCAGCCAACAGCACAAGAAGACATCTTTGCCAGAGATATTTCTGCAGCATGCTTGATCTTGACGTTTTATTCATTGTATTGCATTGTTCTTGCACGTCAGCCCCTTCCACTCCCCTCTGCCTCACCAGCCTTTCATTGCCAAACCATGCCACATCTCCTCTCTACCCAAACCTTTCTTTGTTTCTCTGCTCCTTCCCCCACAGAAGGATTTCTCTTCTCCTCTGCTTCAGACTCACATGTCCCCTAGAAAACACCCTGATCTGAGTGTTTCCTATTAGAAACACAGGAAATACAGGAAAATTTTTGCTGAAACAAAAAGCCCTGCTACTAACCTGCATGGAAAAAACATCCTCTCTTGTAAATTCTTTGGGCTAGGCACCATTTCATCCTATCCCTCAGAGAAATCCTCCAGCACAAAGCCTCTGTGCAGCTCAGTTGCAGTTAACAAACAGGAACTATGAACTGAGCTTGCAAGGGATGAAATGGTAGAACTGACCTTACTGGAATAAGTTCATTCCCGTTTGCAATTATCTGGTGACAGACTTCACCTCAGGCTGAATAAATATAGTAATTCAGTTTCTAGAGCTCCAGCTATCGTTTCATAAATGGTGCTCAAATGTGACTTGGCCTGGCTTCAAACAGGGATGAGTAGCTTAGCTCCAATTGATTTGTTCTTTAAGTAAAAATTAGAGCAAGTACAGTGCCAGGATTGCAGTCCCCACGTGGAGCATGATATCTCTGAGAGAAAAAATATGGCTTTGGACCTTGAGCTGATAGCTGGGTTCTGTAACCAGCTCAGCAGGTGATCTTCAGAAAATCACCATTCTTCAGGTTTCCGTTTCCTGAAGGAAAAGGGGAGCATCATAATGCAGTACCACAGGAACCACTAGAGTGTATTTCCCTTTCTTGAAACCAGTATAGAGTCTTATATAACTACATTTACAGTCAACTTCATGTGGTATTTCTTTCAGTGGAGCACTTCCTTCCTAAAAGCATTGTCCTCAAATGCTAATGAGCACTGCTTTGAAGAAGGGCACCATAGGCATCTAGCAGTCTTCTGACAGAACAAAGATTTCCTTGCACAGTGCTGTCTGCTCCAGACAGGTCAGAAATTACAAAATATATCAGCAGAGGCCTAGGGTTGATAGATGTTATGTCTGAAATAAGTCAGGAATGAGCCTTCATAATTCGGTGAATATCTGTTCCTAAAACATGAGTCAACACCAACACAAACATGGAGGTTTTAACCATCTCCACTGAGATTCCAAAAGACAGTGACTAGCAACACCTCTGCACAGCAGCACAAATCAAGAGCCAGGGGAGGAACCAGGTCTGGTGGAACCAGGGTTGGAAAAGCTCTGGACCAGCTGAGTGGTTGACTGCATCTCAGGCAGGAGGACAGACAACAGAGCTGTGAGAGGCAGGGGATTGGAAGAATGGTGATGTTCTAGATCTGGGGAGCATAGCAGCAGAGCTGCACGTGAGGCAACATGGACCGACAGGGGAAGGGATGTCATCAGGAGGAGTGGTGGCCACAAAGGCTGCACACAGTGGCCTGCAGCCAGGCAGTGCTGCAATCGGCCTCTCACTGCTGTCAACAGCTGGTGAGGCCACAAACTGAAAGACAAGGCTGCACAGACAAGATTATGAAACCCACCACAGCTGCGTGAGTAGGAGCAACCTTAAGTTGTTCAGAGAATGAGATATTAAGGTGAGGCTTCACACACCCAGGCTTCATGCAATAGAACCACCACCTCACAGAAGTCCTCAGCACATACAGAACTGGCCCTGCTGAAGGTAATGCAAGGGCACAGTGGAGTATTTCTGCAGGGCTTGGTGCTACTTGCAGTGCAGCAGCAGCTCTGGTGACAGTGGCGGCTCTGCATCCCTCCATGAGAGCCTGTTTTGCATAGGGCTGGCTGCTGGAAACCCAGGCTATAGTACAGGGGAACAGGGCTGGTGTTTAGTCCCCTTGATAGAAAAGGGCATGCTCTGCCTGAAGGGTGGCAAGTCTTCCACTTCAGCAGAGGGGAGAAATGAAATGGATTGTTTGAAGGAGATACAAATGTTTAAAATGTTCCCTATAACCCTGCCAGGAGATGGTCACTGTGAATACTCCCATGAGTGCACGACACCACTTCTGGCATAGCTGGCAATTTTTTTTTTTTAAATCACTCCTACTGTTGATAAAAATCCAGAAACACTGGCACAATTCCAAAGTTATCCAGAGAGATTCAAAATATCCCATGGCTGGCAAACACAAATAAAAGCTTTGATGTACCATGGATGCCTCAACAGCAGCAGAGCTGCAGTTCCCTGGGTTAAAGCGTCTCACAGGACAACCTGCCCTTGACTACCTTGACACAGTTCCAGCAGGTGGGATGGATGGTAGCTCTGCAGGGGACAGCCTCAGCATGTAGACAACCACTACTCAAACCCATGACCACAATGGGTTTGAGGCACTGGCAGAGCCACCGTCCCCGTGAGCCCCAGAGTCCCCTTGGCTGGCAGGACTTGAACAGCGCACTCTGCTGAGCACCGGGACACATGGCTGCAGGACTGGCACCACGAGCCACCAATGAGAAGTCCTGGAGGCTGGCCTCAGAAATCCTCAGGACTGCTTTTGTTTCTCAAGATGCCATCTATCTGCCCCTTCCCTAGCCAGCTGCCTCACAGGCAGCTCCTTCTGCAGTTTCAGTTGCTACACAAGGCTGTTCACGTTATCCTGCGTCCAGACACTGGCCAGAGCTTGTATGAAGGGGACGACAGGTAGGAAGACCCTACCAGAGAGCAGGAAAGCCAAAACAAATTAAAAATATACCCATGCTGGTAAGTAGCAAGAGCCCAAACATTCTCGGGTTCATCATGCTCAGCTCTTGCACAACTGATGCATGGGGTCTCAAGCTGGTAGGAGGCGCCAGCTCCCAAGGAGCTGACCCACATTTCTTTCAATAGATTATTTTGGCCATCTGGCTTGAAATGTCAATGTAAGAAACTTTAAACAAGTCTTAATTGTTTTTTTCATTTAGTATCAAAAGCCCAGTCCCTAGGTGAGTGGGCACTGAAAATACAAAGCAAATTTTGAAAATCCTGACCCAAATAAATAACCAATTAATACTTACGATATCAAAGTACTGCTCTGAATGGGGAGAACCCTGATGGCTACTATAAACCTCTGTTCATTGCAACTGCATGGGGAAGTGAGATCTGGGAAACCCCATTTCAGAGCAGGGCAGGATCTCCCCCACTTGCACATGGGCATGCAGTGCTGGCAGTCATGTCCATCCTTGCAGCGACTCCCCGCTTTGTCCTGGCATCCTGCACAGATGTGAGCTCCACTCATGGCAAACATCTCTCACAGACTGTCAAACCCAAACACGAGTTATTGCCTTGTTGCTGGAGGTCAAGAGAGGTAAAGGCTTCACATGAATATGCTGGAAACAGAAAACAAACACACAAAAATCCCCAGCAAGAAAGGACAAGCCAACCTTAACAAGCAAGTCCGTTACCCGTAAATAAAAAGAAGGCAATCACAACATGCATTAAGCTTGGGGGAGCCAAAAGTCATCTCTCGTCTGTGGGTGACTGATGGCTTGCAGGCTTTCCAGCACAGACTTGCCTGGTGTCGTTTGTCACCTGCGAGGGGTAAGCTGCTCCTGAAGGCTCCTCTGTGCTGGTGTGTGTGCGTGCGTGCATGTAACTCACGGAATTTCAGCAAAGTCGCATAAGAGGATTGTAGTCCTGGTTCAGCTAAAGACTTAGGATTCTGCATAATGTGTTAAGAGGAGCTTAATGCAATCCTACTACTCTGCCACAGAAACCCTGAACAGCAGCCTGTCTGTTCTCACCTTTCCCCATCTGCTAGCCAGCTGTGGAAGAGCTGGCTGGCCCTAGGACTGCTTAAAGGAGCAGGTGCATAGGCATATTTTGGGATTCTGCATGTGTCTTCTCATGAGAGCAGATTTTTTTGCTCACTACAATAAAAAGACACTATGCAGGACCACCGATGCAAAAATTCTTGTGGTGAGGAGAATTCGCATTTTTGCATAATCTGAAGGCCTCCGGTCAATGTCGCATAAGAAAGGAGGCTTCACAGCTCTGAAAGAGGAGTAGAGAGCCAGAAAAGAGCAGTTTCATGTCTCAGTGGCAGGAAATATCCTGAAAGTGAAGAATGGATCTCTTGGCCAAAATTACATCATCTAGGAGGACATGTGCTATTGTGGAATAAGTTATCATGGCTAAGGCAACACAGATAAGTGTGTACTTGAGATGATATCAGCAGTCTGAGAATTAGAGCAGGGATGGCAAAGGGTAGGGAAAGAGGAACAGAAAGGCAAGATCCTTGTAAATCAGACCTGAATGTCAGGCAACAGTGAGGTCAAAAGGTTGGGTGAGGATGTTTCCTGCTATTCAGTTGCTGGGAAAGTTTGGGTTTTAACAGCCAAGGAAGAATCATAACACATCCTTATTCTGAACTTCTCCATGTCATTGTGCCCCATCTGCAAAATAAATCTATTGTGAAATCCTTTCTCCTAGAGTGCGTATCTTCTTCCTAGATTCTCAGATTATGATGGTGCAGTGTTACAAAGTGCTACATGCTTAGGCACAAGCTCCTCTGGAGTGTCCAGTCACTGCCTCATATAAATAAAGAAATAATAGTGCAGATTATGAAATAATGATGCAGATTTCCCAAAGCTGTCACACTGATCAGGATACTAGAGAATGGGGAAAAAATAAAGGAAGAAAATTTATTAAAACCTGGTTGCCTCTCTTTGCAAAAAAAAAAACACAGTTTCAGGTGAATGTGGTGAATGTGAGTGAGGCAGAGAAAGGAAATGGACTGGAATATGAGTTATTCCCTATTCTGGAAGACAGCAGAATGCTAGGACAGCATTTCAATGCTCCCCATGCTGGAGAGTTTCTGAGTAGAAAACTGGAAAAGTAAAGCAGCAGTAAGAGCAGATCAGTGATACAAAGTGATTCCTGCTGTTCATAAGCAGTCAGCAATCAGGTGATATGTGTAATAACTTCTTTCCTAGATGAATATTGCAGGCAGTAATCCATATAGACAAGCTTTATGTGTTTATGAGGTTGCATTCTGGAAAGCAGTGACTTTGAGGAGCTCTGGAGGGTTACACAGATAATTCACTGGAAGCTGGCTCTTGGCAGAGCAAGAAAGCCTAACTTATTCCTCCTGGTAGATAATTAAGGAGATATGGAGTAAGAGAAAGAACATTTCCCATTGTCATGGCATTGACAAAACATTTACCCACATTACAAAAGGGAAGCAGAATGACTTGGAATGGTTCAGAAATGAGCTACAGAAATTACATACAACCTCTAAGATATTATCTAAGATAATAAATTCTTCAGGATCCCATATAATTTATCATAAGAAACTTAGGGACATTATGATATTTTAATGTTCTACTGAAGAAAAATGCACCCAAGAGCAAGAAGGTCTATTACCCCACAAACAAAACCCTAGTAAAGTCTAATCCAGAAAATGGAACTCATAAAATTCAAGCTGAAAGTAAGATGCAGGGGTGGGGGTTTTTTTAAGATTTCAGGAAAGAAATAACTGAAATCATTTCCTGAGAAAAACGGTGAATTTGTCATCACTTGGACTCTTTACATCCAGTCTGGGATAATTGCTAAAGTACGTGGTCAATTTACCAGAATGTGCTGGGTTTGATAAGTACTGGGGAAGAACAAAACGTCTGGACTGCCAGCTGGCCAGGCATAGCTCTGTGTGTTGGGTTTTGCAAGTGGTGTGACAAGATCAGCTACTGCGGTCCTTGTGGCTGTAACAGTCAGATCTTGTAACGCATTTTCCATCTGTAATTCTGACAGTGGCTTTCAGAAGCAGCCAGTGAGGTGGGCTGACCCACTGCGGCTGTGACCAGAGAGCCTCCTTCCTCAGTGCCTGATCAAGGCTAAAACCTTCATTGCCATTGCCTCATGACCACTCTCCTTCTGAGGAGACAGATAATGAGAAATGGCCTTGGTGGGATTTCTCCACAATGTTCAAGCTACTTAAAGTTTGGCATGTGGGCAATACTGGAGCCAGAACCAGAGTCTCAATAGAGTTTTCCTTACCTCTGCTGGCATTGATTTTATCATCCATGTGCTGTGTTCTCTAGAAATCTATGCATAGGGTGAGATGTGAGCACCAAACTTTTCTATCTGTCAAGATGATGACTCAGAATTTATACTGCTTTTCACTAGAGCCAGCACTAGATGTAGAAAATTAAGTCTATAAACAGTAACTATCATCAGTTTCAGGGTGTGCCTACAGAAGAGTTAGGTCCTATCAGGAAACTTCAAAGAGGCAAAAAGGACTTATGGTATAAGCAACAGTAATGGAGAGTATCATTACTTGACTCCAGCACTGAGCTTTGCCATTATTGGTCTTTGATTGCATGCATGTCCTCCTCCATGCCTGGACTTCTGCACCAACAGAAGAACTGTACTTCCTGTCTCCCACCTCCATCTTTACAGATTCTCAAATCCAGGGGCTGTGTCTCTCCACCTATGCTTGTGCAGTGCCCAGCAAAGAGAAGCGCTTTTGATCTTCTCAATCAGAATCTCGATTGTTTTCTAAAAAAATGTCTAATAATAACTCCAGTGTCTGCTGAGTATGGTCACAATTTAGGAAGCAAAGTATGTTGCCCTAGGTGAGATTTTGACGGCACCAAAAAGACTGTATTGATGATGGCTAAATTGTTTATATTTCATTCTATCATCATATTCCAGTAAAACAAAAGATAGATAGTTCCCCCAGTCTGCTCTGTAGTCTGTGGGCTCATATGGTTTTAAATGATCCCAACTCTCAGAACATTGTCCACTGAAGGCAACTTCTTTCTCCCCTCTTTGATCACCTCTCTCTCCCAGTATACTCTGTTCTTCCCTGCTTGTGTTATTTCAATGTAAGTATTTGAGTCCCTCCTGCTACAGAGTGAGTTTAGATTTTATTTTCTGTCCAAGTAGAAGCTTGAAACCCTGCCGTGGAAATAACTGGAAGTTTTTCATTCTTTTCCATGAGCTCTTGGAGTAGGTTCACTCAAATTTTCAGTTTACTTGTCTTGTCTTTAGCACTGAGAGCTGGATTACTACTGCTGGCAGGTATGGAGACCAGACTCCTTCTGTAACGCAATTGTCTAGGAAATACACATTTTAAAGTGCTTGCTTAGAAGCCAGTGAGAAGGAAAAACAGAAGCGGGATGAGACTGGTAAAGGAGAGTAACACTGGTGTTCAAAACCCTGTTTGTCTAATGCTAATGAAAATAATGGTTCACTAGAACATTTACAGGAGCAAGAAACACCACGTCTCACATGCTTGGAAGAGAATGGAATAAACTTCTGGAGAAAAGATTGCGATTCAGGGAAAGATTTTGGGTAGTGAGTCACCATTTGTTAGTAAATTATTTCATGTATCATAGAGGATGTAAATATCCCACCTTAAATAGTAGAACACCATCAAAATATCTACCAAATGCTTAAAAGACCATGAAGGAACCTACTACTTGTCACTTCCCAAAGCTGTGCACTCCTGCATGATGACATGAAGAAAGAAAATGCTCTTGCCCCTAAAGCAGAGGCAGATTATAAGTACCGCAGCAACACCCTTGGGGATGCTGATGGATAAAGACAATTCAGGAGAGCAGAGGTGAAGCTTCAGGACTGCATGGGAAGTCCTAGTCAAGCTGAGCATGTGTTTAGTTGCAGAGGGTGGAATGAGAAATGTTGCTTATCAGGAGAAACTTCTTCCCTTATCTTTGTGCTGAAGTTCTCTGCTAGGGGTGGGGAGCAGTTGCACATCCAGAACAAGGCAGACTGTTGAGAGCTTGTCTCTTGACACTCTTGTTCACAGGGTCTTGAGAAGCCAGGCTCTGCAGAGCACAGGTTTCCCTCTGGGTATTACCTCTGTATTCCAACACAACCAGCTGATTCTGATTCAGCAGCAGTGGCTTCCAGAAACAGAGGGAGTGCCCATCCATCTCTAGACAGGTGCTGAAAAGAAAAATGAAAGTAACTGAATAAAAATCCCTGGAAACAGAGATGGTGACAGCAAAAAAGGGGAAAGTAACTTTGTTACTCATCAGGCTATTACCTTTGGGAAGGAAACCGTGTAATTTAATATTCCTCTGGACCATTCATCTTCATTCTCCTAACTTGATATCAAGAGCTGCCAGGTGGTGCCTGCAGAGGCCATTCAAATCAGATTATGTTATCATAGTTCTCCAGTCATCTCCAAGAGCAGGATCATGATCATGAGGAGGAAATCTAGTTATTCAGGTACATGTTACCTTATTAAAAGTTTGAGCAAAGTACATTGAACCATTATAATGGGATTAGGGTTTGAGTTGTGTTCTCAGGGTTGCCATGACTATGTAATTTTGGTACTGTGCTCTGGGGCTTGGAGAGCACAGCTCCACTCCGGCCAACCGCAAATAATCCAGGCCATCATCACTGAGGAGTGGACACCAGCATGGACTGTGGCCAAGAGCCTGAAGCTTGTAGAGATTAGATTAATCTAGGTACAAATGCCTGAGGCAGAGACTGAAGGAGAGGTGTGGAAGGATACCAATGCCTACTCACACTAAGCAAAGCAGCAGTCAGGGAGAGTGAGAAGAATCAGCTTTGATAAACCTTCTAGAGTGTCTCTCAACACCCATTTCCAGCCTTTTTGCTTCAGTATTAGCAGATGTCACTCCAGAAATCCAGTCTTTTCTCAT
The DNA here is from genome assembly GCA_013397975.1 of Machaerirhynchus nigripectus. Taxonomy (NCBI): domain Eukaryota; kingdom Metazoa; phylum Chordata; class Aves; order Passeriformes; family Dicruridae; genus Machaerirhynchus; species Machaerirhynchus nigripectus. Next base: position 1,387,704 of record VZRQ01004652.1, on the reverse strand, counting down.
TAGTGCCACCAGATGTAATAGGGTATGAAGAGTTCTGAATGTTTTTTTCTCCATCTGACAGGAGCTGATGGGGTTTGATGTCCTCCACATTCTCAGTGAATAGGAACCCACATAACAATAGGCACTAAAAGGTGCCTCTCAGATATACACAGTGAAGGACAAAAGCCAAGGCAAGTGGGGGGAGCAAACTATGACAAACATCAGCTTCCTAAGCTGCTTTTACAAAGAAGTGTCTTGCTCCAGAGCCAACAACACAGCATTTTTTAACACTACTACTATTTGAATAGAACTACTATAGAGGTGAGATTCTCTGTGTAGGATCTACTCGTATAATTCAGCAACACGCTGGCTGACCCAGGAAATGTTATTAGTGATGACCCATGCACAAAATGGCCAGATTCTCAAAAAAATCTTGTCTCACTGTAGGGTGCAGGTCTCTCAGTGAGTCCTGAGCATGTTTGAAACCATATGCGTTTTATTTTAAACTTTGCCTTTTAATTTTTTGTGGTCCCACCAGCCTTAAAATGGTCACTCCTCACCTTTTAGTCCTGTGACTGGTGCATGGCTAGCACAGGAGACATTTCTAACAACAGGGAAAGCAACATTTCTTTTCCAACTACTCTTGTGCCTGGAATAACATTGACATTTTGGGACCACTTAGTAGGTTCCTATTCTTAATCTCCTGACAAGGAGTCAAAAGTACCTTGTCAAAACTGACAAGGGGTAGTTGTGGCCCCCTCAGAGAATGGCCAAAGCTGACACGTCTCCACACACTTTCCCAGGAAGGTTTATGGCACGAGGTTCAGCCCTTTCCTGTCATTACTGCAATCCTAAACTCACGTGGCCAGCACCAGCCCAGATGTGTGCCTTCTGGCCATTCCCAGCTTTTGATGGTATGCATATACATCACTGAACCACACAGAATCACAGAATGACAGGACATGCTGAGTTGGAATGTACCCACAAAGATCATTGAAGTCCAACTCTTGGCTCTGCACAGGACACCCCAAGAGTCACACCATATGCCTGAGAGCATTGTCCAAATGCTTCTTGAACTCTGTCAGGCTTGGTGCTCTGACCACTTCCCTGGGGAGCCTGTTCCAGTGCCCAGGTAAGAAAAAGAAGTTTTAACACCTGCCAGACTTCCCACATTTATATATGCAACTGCTGGGTAAGGAAATGCTGTCAGTACTGCAGGGCCCTGGAAGAGAACAGATCACACCCCTACCCCTTCCCCGATTCACTAAATATGCAGGACATTTTCTCCTGACTCCACAGCAAAAAGAAGTGTGACATGCACTGTGGCAGGACACTTCTCCCCTTCTACATAGAGACCTGAATGAAGTCAGACTCCTAATGTGCATCTGCAAAATGCTCCTGGACCTGGGATTAACTCCTGGAAAACAGTTACACACTTGAAACCTTCAGCTGTCATAAAGCCTTTTTCACACACTCCCTCCTTGGATTGTGCTCCAAACCTGTCATGTGCTCAGGGATAAATCCCTTGATGAAGAGATTTACTTCTTTTTTCTTCTTTACATTATTTTAATATATTTTATAATCATTTTAGTCAGCATTTTTTCTTTGGAAATGCAGATTTTAGACCTTGGAGTACTGAGAACACATTCATGAAATACAATAATTTCTGTTATGGGTTTAAATGGGTACAGACATGCAGTGCAGATTTGCCTAGGACAGGATTCCCCTCTCCTGGGGACCCAATGACTCAGGCAACAAAAAAAGAGGCAAAGGGTTGCCCTGTCCAGGGTCTTGGCATCAGTCCAGGCTCTTCCCACCTTCTCCCAAGAGATCCACTCCCTAGAGAGGTGTGGTGGAGAAAGCAGGGCAGCAGGGGAGTCCTATGGAGATGGCTGGAGGGTGACATTCATCCCCAGTGGGGAAAGCTGGACCCATTAGGTCTGAAGTGACATGCAGGCTCCTGCTGGCTCTCTGCACAGGGCGCCAGCCATAGCGAGCTGCTTTGTATGAAATCCTGGCCCTGCTCGCAGACTACCATGTGTCCAAGAAAATCCTCTTTTTTCTCATCCTCTCTTTCTCCACAAAGGAATTCTTCCACAGAATTTCTTAGAATCCCAGAATGTTGGCCATTTAGCTGAAGTTTCTGGCTGCAGCACAATTATAATTGGTCTCTCATGGACAGGCTCAGCACAGAGGCCAAAAAACTGCAAGGGTTATTAATGACTGAGTTCCCTTCTACTTCCTAACAACCAGACAAGCAGGAAAGCTAGAGGGGAACACTTGGGGCTGAGCCACTACTCTGCTCTCATACGCACTGTCCTGGTGCTCCAGCGCCTTCTTGCAGACACAAAGCCATCCACAGTGCAGACACCAGACAGCACTGAGAGTTGTGAAAAGCAGATCAGGCATTCAGAAGCCACTCTGGTGCTCAGAGAACATTTCGGGGGCCTTCTCCCTGCAGCTGCAGGGCGCATCAGGGTGAAGCTGGCTGCAGCCTTTACAAAGGCACCTGGTTTGCCACAGGCAAGGTTGGAAGGATAAAGAGACACAGCTGGAGTGGCAGACTGAGAAACACAGAGTCAGACAGAGATCCTTCCCTCTCCACCCCTCAAATAAAAAGACTGTCTCAGGAGAGGTTCAAACTGAGTGAGAACCATATTATTACGATTATTACATTCCCATTTTACAACAATCACTTGGCACAGTGCCAGCTGGCACTGGGAAGCCATTGCTGCTTCTCCTTCCCTGTCCAACAAACACTGTGACAAGAATACAGTCCTTGTTAGGTTGAGAACTGAAGAATGGGAAAGGAGAGGCCAAAAACACCTCCTTGAACAATCATTGACAAGTAAACAGAGCTACACTTGGGAAAAACATACTTTAAATGTATCTTCCCTGAGGTTTTTGGGGAGGGGAGCTTGCTGCATGGGTTGGGAAGGTGAGTGTATTCACACTTGGGCATATTTCTGTGGTGTCAAACAGGCTAGTGGCAGCTAACAGGGGAGTCCGCGATGCCTTCATTTCACAGGGGAAGATAAAAGTCCATGAAGCTGAGAATTTAGGGACTCATGCCAACATAGCAGCTTGGGTAAATTTGGACTGGCACTCCATGCTGGTCACGGCTGTGCTCAGCCTTTGATAAGGGTTTGTCTCACAAGAGCTCCTAGCAATCTACGGTCATTCCAGCAAGCCATTCTCTTATCAAAGGTCATGTCAAAAATTTGCAGGGAAGCAGGCCCAATAAATGCAGATGACACAGGGCATTGTTTATTCATGTTAATGTTCCAAAAATCATACCTCCCACTGACAAAACAACTGTATTGGAAGCACTGGGAAAAACTGCGGTTGGTTCATCAGCAAAATTGTGCATGTCAGCTGCTGTGGTTGAGTAATTTTACACTGAGGTTTGTACAGGTGAGCTAGCACTAAAGGTTTGGAAGTAGTGGATTTCAGAAAGACTTGTGCCTAGTCCAGCTCTCTGAACATGAACCGCTTGTACCTATAAGGCAATCTAAATGAACTGTCATCACGGCACAGTTATTAGATTTGTCCAAGTGTGCATCCTTTTCCCTGCCAGACTGCTAGGCCAGAATATTAAATTCTGGTAGCTGAAACACTGATTTCACCCAAACGACATTTGCACCAACCTACCCGAGCAAGGCAGGACAAGATTTGGCCTGTGCAGTCTCTGCCTGATTTGATAAATACAACAATAGCTTGTCCTGCCTAACATCCCAGGGCTGGCCAAGAGACTCTGCAAGGGGATGTCCCACAAGGTACATTTATGCATCAATGTTTGGCATCTCCTCCCCAGAAATAATTGCCCAACTATTGTCTCTCCCTGCAGCGAAAGTCCTACATTTGGTCCTGATTCTATTTCACTTTTTCTTTGACCTTTAGCAAATCTCTTAATTTCTGCTACATCTGTGACAAGTTCAGCTTCACTGTCTTAAACAGGCTGGGGCTCAGATGAAGCTTCATGAGTCTCCTTGGACAAAGTCCACCAACTGCTGTCTGTTGAGCAGCCATCCCTGAGATTGCAGCAAACCAAAAAAGTGCTATGGCCCTTGTGATCCACGGGCAATCAAAAAGCCAGAGACCAAGAAGAGGTCCATACCTCATTTCCAGTCTGCAAGGTTCAGGAGGCTGGTACAGCCTCTCCCTGAGCTCTGCCTCTCCTTCTCTCCTTCCTTCCACATGAGACTGATTCAGGAGAGCAAAAAGGCTCTATGAAACAAGTAAATGAAAGAAAAAGAGACCTCTGGTGAATGCCCAAAGGGATCTGTCAGCCAAACCCTTTTAGTGGCTGGTTCTGTCTCCACCTTCCTCCCCAGGCCAAGCATCTTCCTAAAAGAGGGCTGCAAGCAGACTAAAAATATCAGGCCTAAGATCACAGCATGGCTGCTCCACAAAGCCTGAAAGTGAGAGAAAAAGGGGGAGGTAGGGTAACAGCTAATATTCTTCAGCAATCTGTCCTCTCATGCTTTAGTAAAACTGGCACTGTGATCTCGCAAGGTAATAAGGAAGACAGCATGATCTGCCACCATCTGCCCTGTGCCCCTCCTATGTTAAGACTTAGATTGAGCTGTCAGTGACCAAACACAGCTGGTGAAGAGGACATAGCTATCTGCCTGGATCTATTTTGGCTTTACTTGCTCCTCCTCTCTTCCCTATTTGCATTTCCCCTATGTAATTCTGAATTATTAAAAATCGAATTTCCTTGATGATGGGTTTGCATTAATCTTGGGATATGTTTGCATTAATATTACTCTTAGTTTCTTTTCTTCCTCAGAGATAAGATGGTTTTGCACATGGATGTGATCCATTTTTTCAGGCATGACATTCAACCCACGTCCAGCTCAATTAAACGTGATTTTTATCAGGATGCATGTAATGGCTTGGTCCCGAGTGAAAGACAGCGTGGGAACTGTGGAAGGTTGTCCAAAGCTGGCACATGCTGAAGCCCTTTCTCTGGGCAGCATAATACTCTGCAATGTGTACTACTCAGGTGGATTACACAGAGAAAGAGTGGCTGGAAAAAAGGCCAGCCTTCAAACATGCAGTTGTGGCACTCTTCTTTTGGAGCAGGAATGGCTGGTATGAACAGCTGGTTATTGTAGGCAATGTCCCAGCTTCCCCATCTCCAGTCAAGAGTGCTACACGCCCTAGCAGATTGGCCCTGGTGACCATGGGAGAGAAGTGAAGGCTTTCTGAATGACCGGGGCTCTCTGGGTACAGCAAAGATTCGAAGGGTGTGGCTAGAAGTTGATAGTGAAGGACCTTACTTATCCAGCTCCCAATTCATCACCTCTGTTGAGCCCACACCAAAGCAGCCCCTTCCTGTTCTACCTATGCCTGTAGCTCTTTTCCTGGTACCCAATAAATACTCATCAATAACAGGACTTAGTGCTTTGTCACATGTTCTGTCTACTAACTCCAGACCAGAAAATATTTGACCCTGAGTGATGTTTTCTTTCTCCCCAACCGTACTTTGTAGTATCAGACTTCAACCTACGTCCAACTCAAACTTCAGCTAAAGAATGCGTTGTTGCTAATGTATAACCAGGGAGTGTGAAGCTGCGTGTGAGAACAGCACACACTACCAGAGTGAGAACAACAGCAAGCACATTGTGCTGCTGCAGAGCATTGTTTGATGTACTTTTTGCAGGACTGTGTCTGGAGACCTCAAGTTGAAGTGAGCTCCAAATGCAGCTGCCTACCTGTTCCAGGGCCAAAGTACATCATGGAAGAACTGAAGACTCGTCCTTTCTAGGTGTTTGGTTTTAATCTGCACTGCTCAAAGATGCCTAAAATCTGACTAATACTAAATCTGTCTCTTGCCCCATGCCTCAGTGTATGGAGTCTGTCTGGGAGGAGATTGAACAGCAAGCTCCCTACGTCTCTTGACCTGGCATCAGACCTTGCCTCTCCAAAGCTCAATTTGCTAAGCCTGCTGTTGACCGCATCCCATTTCTCTCACATGCAAAACTTCTGCTGTGTGATGAGCTGAGAGACAGTGGGGCAAGGGGGAAGCAGTTTCCAGGATGACTTCAATGGTGTGTTATGCACAAAAAAAGGCACTTCCTACATTTAAGGATTGCAAAGGCATATGTGTAGTCATTTAGCAGGAAGCATTCCTGCAGTCCCACGGAAAGCCTGCATGTGAATACACTGCATTCCCTGGTGCCAGCTAACCAAGGCTTGACAAACTGGCACCTGCTCACAGTGGGCAAAGGTGGCTCAATTAAAATTCCCTTTGATCAGCTGAGACACTCCAGTTTGGCAGCTGGTGTGGTAGTTGCAGGGCCAGGGTGGGTGAGTGGGTGAATTGCAGCAGCACTGCTGCAAGCAGCACAGAGGATCCTCCAGGCATGAGAAGCTGCATGAGCCAGGTCAGAGCTGCCTCCTACAGCCACAGCAACCACCTCAGATGCACTACGTGCTCCCACCCATCACGGAACATTTCCTAATACCCTCTGAACAAACCCAGCATGCTGCCGAAGGAGAACAGAGTTTGCCTGCAGCTAGAGTGCCCAAATCCAAAATACGTGTCACAGCCAGCATGTGTGAGGCCGGGCAGAATCAGGGAGATTTTGCACAGTGTATCCAGAACAACCAGATGGGACAGTTTTCACTCAGAGCAATGAGTGAAATGATGGCAGGCCAAGGTGGCTGATGGTGAGCTCAGCTCTCACGCAAGAGGAATGCAGCATGACGAACCAGCCAGGAACACTGAACAAGGGTCTCAGAGGAAATGAGAATTAATTTTGTGACTCAAGTGCTCCTAGGAGGCATCTCAGAAAGTACTCAGACTGGGAGCAGTCTCTGTGTCCCATCGACTGTTGGTGAAGAGACATCTTGCTACACACACATGACCATGGTGCACTGCGGTCCTGCTGCCTTTGCCAGATTTGCTCTGGTTACAGACCGTGCACAGACTCTCTGCAGAGACTGGGCCTGGAATGGGACCCAAACTCTGACAATCTCCCCAGGACAGAAGGAGGTCAACCAGCCTCTCACCTCCCCATACTGCCAATTTTGGAACTCCACAGGTCAAGCCAGGAAGGGTCGTACTCTGAGGTGTGAAAGGGCTCAGCAGCCCTGCTGATGACTGTGGTGTCTGCACAGGAGACAGGACTGCTTGGAAGAACTTGTATGTGTCATGAAACCAGCTTTGGTATAGCAGAACAACAACGGTGAGACTCTCGAGGCCTGGCTTCTGTTCCCAGCTTTGCCATGGCCTTCACAGAGTGATGCTGGGCAAGTCATATCCCTTATCTGAGGCTCCCTGCAGGTTTAGGCTGAGAGTGGATGAGAATACCATCTTGGCCTGACACACCACCAGTGTCAAAGATGACATCATGGCATGTGAACAAGCATTTACCCTCAGAAAGGAAAAATAGCAGAAACATGTGTAATCGTTTGCCTTTCATGCCAACATATTTTCCTTAGGTAAAGAGAGGCTCTGGCGGCCCTAAGGAGGCTGAGAGATGCCTGTGCTCCCCTGCGAAGGTGGAACTATCAGGCAAGGATGCCAGAGTACCCGCCTGGGTAAATTTGTGCATGCACTTCATGTGGTAATAGAGGTTAGTATCTGATAACAGAGACCTGCTGGAGTCTGGCATGAGGACAGAAGGAATCAAAGGTTATGCCATGAATTCCAGTTATGCTGATAGGCATCTACAGTCAGAGGAAGGAGCTCAAGAACAGGAACTGTAAACTGGTGGGGAGGGCTGGAAAACAGAAGCTGTTTTGGGGATGACAGGTATGGGTCATTTTGGATCCCAACTGGACAACTGGTTGCGCATGTTTGCCAGGGACATAAGAAGGTGTTTCCCCTGATGGAGTGACCATGAACTCTGCCATTACTAATTTAACAAACAGACAAAACACACTGCAATAAATGCATTAAATAGCTACCACATGTCTCTCCAGAGGCCTCTCCTTCATGCAGGAGCTGATTCATGACACAGATGGGCTGATCAGCAGATAGGTAGGAGATGCAAATATGCAATGTGTACCTTGCATCAGGGGAACTGTCTGCACATGGAAACAGCTGAGAACAGATATGATACAGCACCAAGTTGCTCTGCTCACTGCCTGCTTTTGCCTCATGAGTCTGACGCTACCACTCATCTTGTGCCTTACTCCTGGCAGATGCCTGGGTAGCACAGTGCTCTGTGATGCATACCAGGGGCTGAGCGAGTTCACACAAGGAGAGAGACACTGCAGCTGTGCACAGAGATAGTTCAGCAATCCCTGCACTGCACAGCTCTGTGCTGGGTTCTGGAGGCTGGAAGAGGAGTTTTAAGGTCCTGTGGTAATGAGAAGTAAAGGATGGGATGGCATGGCATGGCATGGCATGGCATGGCATGGCATGGCATGGCACAGAAATGAAGGATGCAGAAGCAGAAGCAAAGCTCCTAGCAAGTGACTGACACTTCTAGTTGTATTGAAATAAATTATCTTATTTCTTTCTTCTTATTCATCAATGAAATGATTCCACTGTTTTCAGTTTCACATTATCCTCCAGCCTCAGACTAGATGTGCTCACTCGGCCTTTACTTTTCAAATCATGACTTCTATTTGGGTTTGCCTGCTCCATGGCTGTTGCTTTTTGCCTCATCACAGGTACAGACAAAGGCTTTGATGATGGTCTAAAGTCACTTTTGAGATGGGAAACACCTGGTAAACAGGCAGGAGGTTGAAACAGAGGTACAGCATAGGCAGGAACAATACAAACTGTTAGCATATGTTATCATCAGAGCATCTTTTTTCTTCTCTCCTCTGATGTTAGTGGAGCATGTCGGGCAGCAACAGAAGCTACCCATGAGGAATTGCACGAGGGGTTGTTTTTTAGCAACTGAGTAATCGCAGATCTGGACCACTGAAAGATGGTCCCAAACTCCTGGAAAACTGATGGGGAAAATCTAATGGAGTTCAGGGAGGCTTGGCTTCAACTTCACAGAGAACAGCCTGAAATTGAAACCTCGGGTGCATAAAACCCCACCCATGCAGTAACTACAAGGAAACTGGACTAAAACTGATAAATTTGAGCCTTGGTGAACAGATTAAATCACCCATTTAAATTAGTAAGCAGGAGAGCCTATTTTAAATATTAAATAAAACCTTCTTTTCCACTTATCCTTTTAATTATTTTCCATAAAGAAAGGTTGATAGCCATCAGGCTGTAACCAGAAAGACTCTGTTGACTTAAAACCACATACAGTCTATCTACTAAATTACTGTTACCAGCAGACAGTTTTACCTACACATATTCATTTACAGCTTTACATGTTTTTATTAGATCTTGATTATTCCAATTTTCTATCCTGGGAAATAGTGAATTATGTATTTTTAATTTGTTATAGGATGACTGTTCATGTTTAGAATTGATTCATATCAGGCTGCAATTGCAATGAAATTTGAATCCATTAAAAAATCTCTAAAAACACTTATATTAAACCCTTTGTTTATTATTTCTATAAACCACCTTAACTGCAAAACAGAAAAGAAAAATTAATATTAAACAAAAGAAGTTGTAACAGTGGCTAGTGGCTTAAATAGGTTGTTCCAGGATAACGTATACCCCAACACCATAGATCTGATGGATCTTGTTTGCTCATCCTCATTTTCCTTATAGGTCAGAGGAGAAAAACAAGCTTGCCTGTTTTTTTCAAACTTCATTAAGTTTCCTAAGTTGGAATAAGCAGGTCACTGAATTTAAGTTGTTGAATAAACTGAAATGGAATAAATAGCCATCTTCTACTCATGGAAGAGCAATTGCTCTCAAAAGTGGATTTATCACTTCTCAAACTTTGGTTCCAGGTGCTTAGGCAGTGTTTTGGTTCAACTTTCTGAAATGTTTTGGCAGGAAGTATGTGTAACTCGATATTTTAAAAAGTAATCAAGACAAAGAGATGCTTTTTATCAAATATATTAAGCATCCAAATACAGATGGCCATTGTTCCACATTTAAATAGCTCTCTTTCAAGAGAGAAAATACACTGAATTTGTAATTCTTAAAATTATTAAAAGTCTGCCATTGTTACCATAAGTCATCTGCAATGGACGTTAAGAATAGGATGGAACTTGCATTTCCTACACAGTGACAAGTCTACCTTAAGCTGCCTCTAGGAGACTGTGGGTGGCTTCAGCACCACAAATCACTGCCCCAGAGAGAGTTTCCACCTGGGAATTGCAAGTAACCCCCAGAATGGACAGAGCTGTCAGAGCAGTCATGTCCACTTGGTTTTTCTATCCTCTTCCGCCCACCCTGTTTTTCGTGTTACAGCCACAAAGGAAGTTGTTTTATGCTGGTTGCAAGACTCAAGAGAGACCCTAGAAAACATAAACAGAGCATAAAATCGATGCTGGTGTGCCTGCTTGGATTGGAAAGGCACCTGAAACACCACCTCAAAGATCCTGCACCCCTGGCCTCTCTGTCCACCCCAGGAAAGAAGCCTAATCATGTGGAACAGGGGCAGCCCCTCCCTGCAGGACGCTGTGAAAAAGGCTGACACATGCTGTCCTAAAAGGTTGTAACACTCTTCTGCTTTATTGCCAGTTGGCATTAATTAATTGGCTACTGTCTTCTTTCAGAATTGTCTTAATCAAGCAGTATCTGTTGGTGATTTATATTTGGCACTTCCCTGATAAAAGTTTTTCCACTCTAACTCAGCTTGAGCAAGACTTGTCTCTTCTTCTTCTTCATGCCAACTTCACTGAAGTGTCTCATCTTCCTGCTTCTGCCTCTCTTTGTAGTAAATGCCATGGGAAATGCAAATGGACAATCTTCGTGCCAGTAGCCTGTCTGCTACTCTTCCATCACCAGCACTCAGTCTGTCATCTTGCCTGGTGGCAACAAACATGTCACCATTAAGAGGAATTGTTTTGGGGTCAAATGCTCCTAACCTCCAGCTTCACTGGCTTCAGTGAGATGAATCTGTGTTATGCCAGCTGAGGATCTGTTCCTTCAGGAAAACAAGGCCTACCAGAAAGGCTGCACAGGGAGGAAAAACAGGGTTTCTTAAAAGGTTAGCTAACACTGCTTTAGCTAAAGCCCACCACAGCCCAATTTCTGGAGGCTTATGGCACGTAAATCTTGGATTAACTAGATATTCAGTAGAGCTTTGCAATCCACTCGTAACATTTTCCAGTTCAGTGTGAAGAATTGGGCCTCTTCTGAGCCTCTTTTCAGCATTTCTCCAAAGCTCTGGATATCCTTCTCCAGTGAGGGATTTGGAGGGGATGCATTATGAGCAGGACACTAATCTGCTCCTCACTGTGGCGTGCGAGGAACGGAATCTCAGACAGCATCATTCAGCATTTGATCCCTATCTCGTCCCTAGGGTAACCTGGTGGAGACCAGTGTGCAGCCATTTCAGCCCAGAGACTTCAGTATTTAACTGCTAGAGATGTTCTGGTGTCAAGTTTTCACAGATGTTTTTAGGTGGAAGAATATATCCAGCTCTTAAATTAACTTGAGTAGAGAAGGCAGTTTGCTGTCACTGCTAGAACACTGCTGTCAGTCACTGCTGTTCAGAACCTTTATATACATCTCAGGAGCCATGACAGAGCAAGAACCAGAAGCTTAATCTGTTAAAGAATCATGGTGCTCAGATTTTCAGCTTCCAGGTTCACTCTTTTTTTTTTTTTAATGCCTGAGAGGTCTTCTGTTTGCAATTCAGTTCAGGCTTCTGGCTACAAGAAACAATTAACCATGCCTCCAATCAGGACGGAAACAGAAAGGTACGAAGAGATGATTAAGATCAAATCCCCAAACATAAAAGGAAATATAAAGCAAAAAAATTGAAAAGTGGAACGGCATGCTTCATCTCTATCATTGATAAAATATTTTGCAATCCTGGAAAACTTAATAGCTTCTTTGGCATAATCTTTATGACCTTAAAGGGGTGATAAGGAAGGTAATAAAAAACTGTTTCTGAAAGGTTATGCGTTTTCCTAGTCAACTCAGTTTTTCCTTCTCACCTCCAAGGCTAACATTCAAAAGGAAGTTTGACATATATGGGTTGTGTCGGAACTTGGAAGCTGTTTACTTAGCTTCTCCCAAGATACTACCTATGGAACCCTGCAGAGCAGGGCAAGAAAGGAAGCCCTGTGAAGTGGCAACGGCGTCAGAAAAGTGAAGGGTCCACAGCTCAAACTGCTCAAGTTTAGTAAAACAAAATAGGTCAGTGGAGTTATCCAGAGGGTTACATAAGGCAGAAAGTAGCCCTCCACAGAGAAGGAGAAGGGAGCCTGTTAAAAGGCAAAGCCACTCCGGTTTGTTTATGGCCAGAGATAACTGTCTTGTGGTGTGTCTGTTCTCCATAGCTGACAGAGTAAATCACACTCTTTATCTCCACAGCAGATGAGAATTTCGACTGGGCTGTTCTTTTGTGAGCTGTGGATTAAAGCAAATGGGGCTGTTATTTATTATTATGGCTAGCCTTATTATTTTGTTCCTGCCATCTCTGCATTTCAGTCTCTACGTAAGGAATTTCACAACAATGGTTTCTTGCAGGGAATGTTAGGCATCATAATAGCAGTAAGGATAAAAGCTTGATCCACCTGAGAAGGGTATATAAGAAAGGTGGCTTGGCAGTTGTGTACAGGCAAGGGAAATGATCAAATGTCCTTTGGGATCCTGACACTTTCACTCTGGGCAGGAGGTCAGCACAAAGTCAGATGTGACTTCTAGGAACATGGAAGTGCATGTGGCCTGCTGAAGCATCTGTCCCAGTACCAATCTTCTCCTGTTCTGCCCGCTCTTCCTGTGCCAGAAATCCAGCTTTATACCTTAAACACTGTCCTCTGTGTCCCAATTCCCTGGTCCTTGGTGTAGACAGGCATCTCTTAAAAAGATGTTAGGTACCCTGCACCTCTCACATCTCAGTAATGTTATTCTCAGTTTTAGGTACCCAGATCTCAAGTATTTATCCTTCAGAAGTGGAAGCCTGCTGTCCCTTTTCATGCCTCCTCTTTGGCTCCTGTGGTACATGGCTCCTTCCTTTCCACAACTTCAGCTCAGTGACAAAACAGAGATACTTGCATTGAGAGCTCTTCCCAAAATCAGGCAGCACCCAGGTCCCACTGAAGGTCATCAGAGAACACCTGATACCACAGAAAACACAAGTACTATTTTTCATGTTTTCAGGTCTATAAGAATAAATGAGAGCTCTTTGCCAGTTTTCAGACTATCTGATCCAATAACACCTACTGAGTGGGCCATGACCTAGGAAGCTTCTCAGCAGCTTCAGGAACAGGTTCCTGGAAGGAAACATGAACCACGTGCCTTTGAGCCATTTGCTGGGAGCTGGTCAGAGGAACAAAGGAGCTTTATATTCCATGGGAAAATGCTGAATCATCAAAATCCACATTTTTCATAGGGGCCATCAGTTTTCATGACATTTTCAGGAAGAAGTTTCTCTAATGCAGGATAAAAAGTGGAAGGTTATTTTTATTTTCATGGAGGACAGGGAGTTGAAAGAGACAGACAGGGATAAGAGGCTATAACCATATTCAGTCCACCGGACAAACAATGTGAGAGTCAGTTCAAGTTTTGCTCTGCCTGGTCCAGAAGCAGGGCTGGATCTGCTCTAAGAAAACACCTGCATGCCAGAGAATAGCTGGAGGGGACAGGGGTGTAAATGTCTCTCCTTGCATAACTTTTGCAAGACACATTTAAAAACACCTGAGTCTGTCGCACATCAGAATAGCAGTTCTGACACCCTGCAAACATCTGTACCTGAGGATTCAGCCGTCCCAGCCAGATGGATGGTTTGCATTCTCCTACACCTCATCTGCATCCTTCCAACTCAGCAAGCTGCAGCAGCATCTGTGCCATGTGTCAGGGTCACATCCCTACAGGACAAAAGGGGATAAGACGTGAGTCCTCTCCTTCACTCACGGCACTGCTTCCTTTCTTTCTTGTGCAGAAACTTTTCTCCTTATCAGCCAACCTCTGCCACGCCAGCATGGGATAGGTTCTTGTCTGTGAGAGCACTGGCTTCTTTCACGCTACACTTAACTTACCTCAGTAGAGAATCTGGGCCCCTGGAGTACAGCAAGGATGCTCCCAGCACAGCACTCAGGCCTTTCTGGAACAAGCTCACAAGAGCACTGCACACCTCTCTCCTGATCTGTCAGAAATGCATCAACCTGCTGCTGCAATGTCCACCTGGACAGGAATGCTGCTCTTTAGGGTCACTTTCTTCCCCCACCAGGTCTGGCCCTGTCTTGTAGGATCTTGCTGCTGGGTGAAATGCATTTTCTTTTGGCACACAGATGCCTCTGTTTGGTTGGCTCTGCTCTTTTTACGGGATCACCCACAGCCCCTGCAGCTCTCACCCCGAGCTTTCTTCCTTTTCGGTGCCCATGAAAATGTGGCATTTTCTCATTAATTTACACTAAAGCTCAATTCAAAAGGGACCTATGTGTATCTTTTTTAGTAGGTCAGGCTTTGGCAAAGCAGAAATCCTTCTCAGGTGCAGCAGCTCTGTTCTCCTAACAGGTAGCCATTTCCATGACTAGTACAGGTATTCATTCCTCCTCGCGCGTGGCTGGGAACCTTAATTCCTGGGAGGGAAGAGCACAGCGTGACTTGTATGGTCCATAGTGTTAACAGGCCTTTGAAACTGCATTTTCTAGTCCTTCAGCTTCTCGCTGGCTCCAAGAGGCCAAAATTTAAAGCAGGTCTGTGCTCTAGTGAGTAACTGATGTAATTACGCTCACTTGTTACAAGGAGAAGCTTTCACAAGAGGGGGAGGTGGTGGCCCCACGCCAGGAGGTGTGTCTCCGATGACAAGCCGCGGAGCCAATCACAGCCCTGAAAGATCATCACATTCATACCAAAAAGAAAAGAAACCGCCCCAGGGTATTTATATTGAGGAAGGAGGGGGAAAAAAAAAAAAAAAAGAGTTGGCAAGAAAGAGAAAAAGAGACTGAGAACCTGCAACTTTGTTAACTAACTCTGCAGCTGAATTGACAAAGGCCAGGCTGGTCCCCCTACAAATCTTGCTTCCTATCTCCTCCCCTCTCTCAAGCATCTCTGGAAATCTGTAGACTGGAGTGAAAAGTTCAGCTGCTTGGAGTGGTCCTTCTCTCCCCCTGGCAGGCAACCTCGTGAGCCGCTGCTTGTGGGGCTGCCCACCCTGGCCTGAGCAGAGCTCAGGAGGGCGAGCCCCGGCAGCCAGGTGGGCAGCGATCCCTTGATGCCAGCAGGCCAGGGAGCAGGGCCGGCCAGGAGCCCCCGGGATTAATAATTACCTTCACAGCACCCAGCAGGCTGGCATGGGCCCGCAGCTGCCCGTACCTCTGTTAAACAGCGAGGAAAAGAGAAGGCAGGTTTAGCTTTAACCAAGGGGTAAACGGTCAGCACTTACAAATGCTGAACCACCAAAAACCAGCCAGCCACAGGTTATTTATTCCACTTGCACAAGGGGACTGTGAGGTCCAAAGGATGAGAGGGCCCGTGGGCAGCCTACAAACCCCGTTTTCTGCCCCTGGCCTCTTGGATGAACCAGGGTAAAAAAATGCTTCCCCTCCCTGAGTGGCGTTTCTTCCTGCCCGCCCTCTCTACTGCCTTTCTCTGTTCTGACTGCCTGTTCCCGAGTACAGACTGTCTCTGACCGCCTTATGCGGAGCCTCGCACAATGGGGCTGTAATATAAGCTCAGCGCGAACGAGCTGCCATTAATAATAATAATAAAAACGCCCATCACTCCCTACGGCAGCTGCG